>JANEYF010004803.1:0-111003 GCA_029963845.1 Rhamnusium bicolor | reverse complement strand
ATTTAATTGTTGGTCCTTTTCTGTTAATATAATATAAAAAATTCGATACTACAAATTTCTAAAACTTTATTTTAACTTGTGAATTCTTGATAATTAGTATTTGTTTAATTGAAAATTACATTATTGTTGAACTAAACACAATTATTAAAACCAGAAGAATCTCCAACTGAACATCACTTTTTTTTGTTAATAAATATACTTGCCAAATATCCACACCTTGTATGTCTGTCAGTGAACATGAATATACAGATCGAGCCAGATTACTTGATAGACGATTAGCGGTATGCGCAGTTTACAGTCGCCCGTCTGTTGCCAGCATGATGGGGTGATCGCAGCGCGAATATCAGAAGGGGCTTTTACACTAGGTTAGAATATTGCCTTGCTCAAGAAGATGGTATTTTTTGGGCACCTAATTTGAGTTATTTATTTATTTATTTAGGTATTATTTTATTTTTTAGAGTTGGTATTATTTTTCTTTACTATTTATAAGAATATTAATTTATGTTTTTAGAATTACAGCATATAATCAATATTTGATTGTATGCTGTTTTGAAATTTTTTTATAGTTTTAGTGGTTTACTGTCTGTGGTGTCTCGGAAGAAACATTAAAATTGTGAAACATTCAGATAATTTAGTAAATACATTAATACGCAAGGATTTCTTTAGAGGAACGAGCAACACTCTCCACCGCAGTTTTAGCGATACTGAAATCTGCTATCTGCTTTGTCCCGTATAATTCTCCCAGTAAGAGCACTGACATAACCGTTAATTTTCGTTCGGACTTCGTATTCAGACGGGCAATTGTAAACTGCGCATATCACTAGTCATGTATCTAGTGGTCTGGCTCGATCTGTACAAACTGAGCAAAAGTGAACTTTGGTATTCTACATCTAATAATGAGCGTGAGAAAGACGATACAATGCTGGTAATTGCAAGTATAAAATAAGGAGAGAAACGACCACGCCCTCCGCCAATTGAAAAGTGTGTGAGTCGTGCTTTCGTGATCGGTTCCTTCCTTTTCTTATACCTGCAATTGTTGCATTGTGGTGTGTCTTCTTCGGCACTTACTGTCCAAGGCAAATACCAAAATGTAAATATGCTCAATCGGTATACAAAAAAATGACAAAATACTCTAATTTTTATTATATCTGGAATTAAAAAAGGTCCACTCAATTCTTTTAAAAAATTTGTTGTAATTGTATATATATTTTGAGCAAGAGGCGTCAAAAGTTAACTCCTGAACATCTAAAGGGTGTTTGAATAAAAGCGCAATATTTCAAGTTTCAATAAAACATGGTTTTGCGTGGCAAAGTATTGAAATATTTATTGAGTTATAATGTAGACATTTGGGTGTTATATATGGAACAACACATCTGATAAATAGCCGCCACAGCTTTGCTGGCACATGCGTATTCTTTTGGCGAAATTTTGAATAACGGTGTTGCATACATTTCGTTGATATATCGTCTAATTTCGGCCTTCAATGCTTCGGTGGTCGCGGGCTTGTTGGCATAAACCTGTGACTTCAGATAACCCCACAGTCAAAAGTTCAAAGGTGTTAAATCGTAAGAATGTGGCGGCCAATTCTCGTCACCAAACCAAGAGATGACACGACCAAGAAAAGACCAATGTAAGATCTGTTAATGTTTCACGGGTGGTATGGCAAGTGGCACCGTCCTGCTGAAATCACATATCGTCGAGAGCAATATCTTCCAATTGAAGCACAAGAAACTGGATTATCATAGCACGATAACGTTTGCCATTCACCGTTACTGCACATTACTTGCCTCGTCTTTGAAGAAAAATGATCCACTGATTCCTCCAGACTACAATGCAAACGAAACAGTGGCACGCTTTGGATGCATTGCTTTCTCATGAATCAATCGTGGATCTTCTGAGCCCCAAATGCGGCAGTTTTGTCCTATTAACGAAGCCATCGAGGTGAAAATGGGCCTCATCACTGAAAATTATTTTGTCCGCAAAATCGTCATTCATTTCTTGTTGTTCAAGGATCCAATGATCCAATTGGTGAACGCTCTTCGCTGTGCATGGTCTGTTGGCAGAAGTTGTTGAGTCAATTGGACTTTGTAGGCATGGAGATGCAAATCTTTAGTGAGAATACGCTGAAGAGTGGCTGTTGTAACGTCCAATTCTTATGCACGATGACGAATCGCCGTCCCTGGATTCTCGGCCACGCTCTCGCGAACTGCCGTGACGCTTTGTTCTGAACGACCTCTACGAGCTCGTGACGTGTGTTTCACATCACTAACCGACTTTTTCGATTATTATTTTCACAGCAAATCAATGAGGAACATTATTTCGACCGAAAATTGGACGCACTTTACGAATCGTGGCAATCAAACTTTCACCATTTTGATAATAATAATTCTATCGTGTAATGCTCCATATTTACTAACTCCTATCTGCCTACTTACGACCTGATATGTAATAATCTTGTGACATCATGACAGACAAACTGGCGCGCAATTCAAATCTTGCGCTCTTTGTGAAATACCTTTTAAAACAGATGTTGCTAATTCTATTGATTACTCTTGTTATTTTGGATACTGCAAAATCGCCAATTAAAAGATAGTATTTTCAGCGCAGTGTCCTGGGTCAGCCCCTGGTTTTTACGTACTATTTACTCACGGAACTTAGTGATAATCGATCATGATGAAATACATTCCACTTTGTTTTTCACTATTATTAGTGATACCATAAAAAAATAAAGTAAAATGTGTTTTTTTGTTATAGCATCAATATCTGAAATTTGTACTAAGGACATTTAATTTTTTATTGATTGAAACAATTTCCGACTTGAACTTGGATAAATGTAGGAAGCATTAACTAATAAAATTGTTAGGAGACACAGGCAAAATACGAATCGAAAAAATGGATGTTTATCCATAAAATAACGCCTAATTGTACCAGCTCGTGTGAAATAGCACAGCCATGAAATAAGAGGAGAATTATATGCGGAAACTTCGGCCACTTTTATGTCTATGAGTTAACAATATAGAACTAGTATCAGACCATTCTCAACTTTGATAATAAATTATAGTGTTCTATACGATCGAGCACGAATTCAGTATCTGATAAAGTGTTTGTAGTTCTGGATTTAGTCCTATAACTAACTTTTTATTAGTTTCATACAATTACTGTACTCTGATATGCACGGTACACCTATCTGATTTTATATTTTTCGATTTTAGTGTTTGACATATGAAACAGATTATTTAAGGAAACTTTAAATAGTACTGCCGTTAAAGAATTCATACGAGTTGTTTGTAGTTATTTTCAGTAGAGGTGGATATTATTTTGAATATACTTTTGACAGTTCCCTAAAGATTTTGTAAAAATTCAAGACCAAATTGTTTTAAAAAGTCAAATTGATCCACGGTCACATTTTTTTATAAAAAAAAAAGTATATACATGTAACTATTCTAATTAAATTTTTGTTACATATGAGGAGATTAATTTCAAAAGAAATAATATCCAAAAATTCCGCTATTGACATTTAGATCGTATTCATAAACCTCGTGTCATTCAACTCGGCTATTTCATTTCAAAAAATATTATCATATTTAAATTTACTGTCAGTCAACTACTATTCAAGAAATATATCCATATAGTTTAGAGTTCAAAAGGAATTTTATTTATATTTACAAAGTTAGTCATATTTTGTTTTGTTGTATTCAAAGCTTTTTGTTTTAATTAAAATGGATTTAAGGAGTTATAGTGAGTGAACAAAAAAGGGAAGCCGAAAAAAACAAAATAAAGTCAGTAAAAGAAAAGGCGAAAGAGTTGAGGTTAGAATTTTAATATTTAATATATATTTAGATATAAGAACATCTCCAATTTGGAGACATTTGAACGGCCTGCAGACATATGGCCAATTTATAAATAAATGAAGTTATCTAAAAGGGATATAATGGCTGCAAGAAATAAAATTTTTGAGCGTCCCGATAAAGTCTTCAAGATACAAAATTATCATTTTTTGCAAAGTTAGTTTCCTAAAAGGCATAGAAAGAAATACAAACAAGACTGTAGAAATCAGAACTATATTCTATCAGTGGAATATAAAAGTTTTCGGAAAATTCAAAGTTATATAGTGTTCAAAAAATGCTTCTGAAATCATTCGGTATTTCTTAAAAACGGTTACACACAATAACAAGAAACATAAGATATGGCAATGACTTTAAAGAAAATCGAGAGGAGACAGGCTTCTTGAAAAATGCCGATAAGAAAGAAAAAGTAATACATTTGAAGTGGTCTACGAGCAAAGGACAGTCATTAAACAGGAATAAATTTAGAAGACTTTTTTACCTGCCAACTCATATTACTAACTTTGGACGTTATATAATAGTAATGTGGAGGAAAACCTAAAAGTAAAACACAGCTTTTT
This sequence comes from Rhamnusium bicolor, assembly GCA_029963845.1. Taxonomy (NCBI): domain Eukaryota; kingdom Metazoa; phylum Arthropoda; class Insecta; order Coleoptera; family Cerambycidae; genus Rhamnusium; species Rhamnusium bicolor. The sequence continues at coordinate 106,598 of JANEYF010004803.1, read as the reverse complement.
TTATAATATTTTTTACAAAACTTTAATATAGGTTTTGGATCGCCAGCTGATTCTTTCTTAGAAAATGAGATTAAAAATAGTATTATTTCAGAAAGTAAAAATAACAAAAATGCGGTACACAAGCTAAGAGCCAACCAATTTTACTTGTTAATGAAGCAAGAAGAAATAAATCGCAGATCTTTCATTTACAGCAAGTACAAGATTTACCAAAACTCCCACTTGGAGAAGCATACTATTTACGACAGCTTTAGTTTTATAATCTTTGTATTACAAATTACAAAACTGAATATCCACTTTTTTACACATGGGACGAAACTCAGGCTGGAAGAGGTGCCAACGAAGTGCCTCTCTTTAGTAACATTTTTAAATTTAAATGGCATTATTAATCCTGAGACTATAGTACTCGTTTATTTGCTGATGGCTGCGGGGCCAAAATAAAAATTCGCATGTATGATGCTCTGCGCTTTTGCAAAAGAAGCCCCTCCAAATTTGAAATAAATAAGGGTTACATTTCCAGTCAGAGGCCACTCATTTTACCAGCTGACCGAGCATTTGGACGACTCGAAAAAAAAATTAAGGAAGAAAGAGGTAGTACTGAGTGCCGAAGAATACATAGAAATTTATAAAGAAATAGATACTCTGCAAAGACTAGGTTCAGACTGGACAATAAAAGATTATAAAGCGCTTCAATCAAGTTTAAAAAGCTAACTGGAATTAAGGATATGAAGAGAATTCTGCTTAAAAAAGACAAAAATGGAATGGTAAAAATTAAAATGGAACAAAACTTTAGAAATGATGATATTTCGAAGATATTTGAAAGTATAATTAAAAGAGGTAAAGTTCTTCATTCATTGAATGTTAAGGAAAAAATATTGAAAAACCCAGTCAGAGAAAAAAGAATTAAAAATCTAAAAACATTACTCGCCTTGTATGATGAAAATTGGCAAGAAGAGAAAGACTAAAATTTATTCGAGGATCTTTCATTCCAAACCAACTTTGCCACCATGGCTTAAAATAATCCTGACACATCATCTGCTCAAAATGACAGTGATGAAGAAGAATGCGATTGCTATGAAGATGATGGTGGTCTTGTTGTTTAAAATTTTTAAATTCTATTATTTACTTTTGTTAAGAAAAAATCTTTGTTTGGCTTTTCTAATGTAACTATAATATTCTAAAATAAAGTTTATTTGTGTAATATCATTATTTTTTATCGAAAAAATGAATAGCTCCCAAAAAAATTATACATTGTATTTTCAATATATATTCAAAAAGAATATGGGTTATTGTCCCATGCTTTTGATTAAAAAGGTTTTTATCCAAATTAATTAATTAATTAGTCAGTCCTATCATGACAATCATTTATTTCACCTATGATATATTTCTACTTCAATTTCTATCATATACAGGTTTCTTGTGTTTGAAGTATTACTTATTTTTAAAAACCCTTTTTCTTCGATTATTCAAGGTAATATTTTTTGAAATTAAGCATACATATTATGTTAGTATAATATGATTATTACTGTGATAAAATACTAATGTATCGTCTTTTACTATTCTAGCAGGACGAATATTTAATACCTTGTATTCCTTTGGGCAATATCTCTCAAGATTTTGGATAACAATAGTGGCTATATGAAAGTAGTTATAAGTGAAACATCAACTTCTTTCACTGGTAATTTATGAGGACCTTCTAACAATTTACTTCAAGGCATGATATGAACCATAAACATTTTGTCAGAAGTTAAGGCTTGTGTGCATATACGTTGTGTTCTCCTTGCATGGCAATAAAGTAGGGTCTAAAAATAGGTTTTTACAATTCGTTTCTAATAGAAATGTAGAAGATAAAAATAAAAAAGTGGCATTTTCTGTCACCGTAAACGATTTATGAAGGTGCGTTCGATAAAAAAGGTAAATGGCTTCTAACACAACAAGAAAACTGATTTGTTATTGCGAGCATGTTTTCCGTTTTTAGTGAAGCTGTCCATTTTCCAAATACCTAGTCAAAAAGCCGTACGTGCCCCGCCTGATAAATCCAACTCAAATATTTATAGTACACAACTTCAACGAGCCCAATAAGTAGCTGACAGGAAATCTGGAATTTATTGCAACTGCAAATACATTTCAGATTATCTCCGAAAAGTGTACTTTAAACGTAATTCATTCTGTCTGGGATAAACCATAAATTTAAATTGAATACAGATAGGTTTTTAGTATGATTAACTTTCTTTGGCTGGTGCCTATAAATTTCAGGGCCGGCGCATGCAAAATAAAAGGAAAATAAGAAACATCTAAACCTACTGACGAAAGCGTTTTTAAACCATCAAAATTCCTCTCTGCGAAGTAACAACTATGTAATCAGGATTGAAATCGACAGCACACGAAGTGGATATCCGTACGATATATTTTTGTTAACGTTATTTAAATACTGTATGGAAAATTAACCATAAATATTTCTTTTTTCTTTTTTTGTTTAAATCCACAGCTTTGTCATATATTTGATTTTTAAATGATTAATGACGCCATTGCTCTTACCAATGTGAGCTTATGTTAAGTCACCATATGAGAGAAAATTAAGAAGAAGGAATAGAAGAAGAAATACAACTAGAATAAGAAGAAGCAGAAGCATAACGTATAACTTTTATTTTATAAGGGTCTGCATAATTTCAACTGACATAGGATAGGGTTTAAAAAAAATTTATAACAAAATCGTTGACAGCAGAAAAAGAAAAATTGCAGAATCGGCAATAATACTACTAAATGAAGATAAATGCTTAATCAATTAATTGTACTCTAAATTTTTATGCAATGCGATTAGCGATGCTAAAAGAAGAAATTAACAAAACGAATATTGCATAAAATAAGTATCAATAGTTCCACGTATGTATCTATAAACAAATACAATATGGATGATGTTAATTCAACTCGGGAAATTTGCTACATCTGTGTAAATAGGTGCGATGCAAAAATTTGGCAAAACAGAAGAGTTAGTAATTTGAATATTCATCTTTTGTTTTTATAACACTCGAAAAGCAATCTATCCACTTTTTCATTGTGAGTATACATTTTAAACTATTAGCATTTATAAATAAAGCTGCAAATCGTTTCTGTGTATCATAGTCGTAGATTACAGATGTATTTACTGTCGCCGGCACCTGCGTCTATTATTAGCTTTCGAGTCGTGTACACGTTAAGTTACTTGGGCGTGTTGCATATTGTTTTTGTGTTTTTATTTTATTTGTTGTACTGTATTGTTGATATAAATTTAATAATAAAGCATGGCAGACGTACGTAGGGGTAGAAAACGACCATTTGCTGACAAAGTGAATCTATTCATAGGTAAATTCCCGGAATTATTCTATGATGGTGCTAAAATAATTTGTAAAGTGTGCGAGAAAGATTTGATGTGCTGGGATAATCGTGATTGTGGACTTCACGTAAATAGTGTACACCATAAAAATAAAAAAAAAATGGCGTGCCTTCGACAACACAGTTTATGTTTGATTTACTATTAATGCTGATTGCCTGTGATGTTCCGCTGCACATACTCGATAAACAACCATTTCGAGGTTCTAGAATAAATACAATGCTCAGGTGAAGTTAGCAAGTCGCACAACGTTATGTAACTATAACTGCACCCGTAGACATGGTAAATAAGATGAAATATGAATTAAAAAATACACAGCTGTGGTTATCTGTTGATGAGACAACAGATTGTAAAAAAAAATTCTATTTTAAATGTTATGGTACGAGTACTGGACCCTCTTAAACCGACAGTTCCACTGTTACTAGTTAGCAAAAAAATAAGTCAGTGTACAAGCGAAACAATTACCAGGGTGTTGCTGGAGACGTTAGAAAAATTTGAACTGTCAAAAAATCAAGTGTTGGTGTTTGTGACTGTGGCGCCGTGACAATGCGTTCGGTAGGCCATTCTTTGCAAGAACAAGGTTGTACGTTTATACATCTTACGTATAAAGTGCATGCTTTACATATTGTGGCAGAAACTATTCGAAAAGATTTTCCAGAGGTGAATGCATTAATAGCAAGTCAAAAAAGTGTTTCTTAAATCTCCTAAACGGCTCCGTGCATTTCATAGCAAGTGTCCCGGTATTCCTGAACCACCACAGTCGATTCTTACACGTTGGGGAACATGGTTGCAGGCGGCTATTTATTAAGCTGAATATTTCCAACAAATAAAAGCTGTGATACTACAATTCAATGAGGCTGCAGCTATTAAGGAAAGCCAGACAAAATTCGAAGATATTTCCGTTGGAACAGCTATATAAAATATTGCGAAGAACTATAAACCATTACATGAAAGCATAAAAAAATTAGAAAACACTGCGTTGTCATTAGTGGAGTCACTGCAAATAGTGAACTAAGTAAATCTACTGCTACACGCTATAGGTGACGCAACAAATGAGCGCGTTAAAGAAACGTTCGCAAGTGTGTTAAATAAAGACACCGGTTTTACCAAATTAAGACAAATATGTGATGGTGCAGCCACAGATCCGTTAAATACGTTCAAAGACTATTTTACGTATGCGTGTATTACATCAGTAGATATCGAACGGTCGTTTTCAAAATATAAGAATATATTTTCACCAAAGCGAACATCACTCATCGAGACAACCACAGAAACATACCTGATGCTGCAAAATAGCTACACATCTTCTCCAGTTTGTGATAAGCAAGCTAGTTCATCAAGCTAGTTAAGAGGGTAAGTTTTACATACATTGTTATAAATTGTAACAGTTTATTGTTTCTCGTATTAGTTAATTTCTCGCCGTACGCCACTGTCTCACGGAACATTTTTGACAGCCCTACTTATAAATGTCAAGCAATAAACACAATTTTGCAAATAAAATTGTAAAATGTCATTTTATTCGATATACGAAAAAAAAAATTAGTCGACTATGTTTAAATGTTTAAATAGAACTTTTCGTCATACATTTTTTAATACCTTTTTATTTTTGTTATAACTTCTTAATGGTCATAAATTGGTTAAAACTGGCTTTGTTTGTTTTTTCCAATAAACCTAGTTTAGGAGAGAAAGGGGATACCTTGTACAGCACACAAGCCGGAGTGTGAATTTTAAAATAGTGCCTTCAGTAAATTCTATATTAAGTAAATTTAATTTTAGGATGGCTGCACCACAGAAAAAATTATATTACCACAATGTTACCGAAAGAGATTTAAACGAGGTGAATTATTTATTTAATCAAGGCCATTACAGTTAAATGGGGGGTGCAATAACAAAACTTTATCCTAAAATAATTTCTCCAACACGTAACAACCTGGTTTTATTATTCATAAACGAGGTTTAATCAGGTAGAGAGATAAGGCAATTCATTACAGAAATTGTCGTAATTTTTCCCAGCAAAGGTTGGCTGTACTCGTTAAACTAGTTTCTGGACATAATACAAATTGAAACTCGCTCGACATTTCCGTTTCCCTTTCACCTATTTCGAAACTCGAAAGAAGATTTGTTTTAGTCCTTGCCATACGATAAAAATGTACATATTTCTCTATATTTGTAATTTAAATTTGAAATAATCCTTACAAAGCGGATAACAAGAATTGTAAAGAAGGTCTTAATTTATTAAAATAATTGCGCAATTTTATAAGAGGATTTTAAAAGTTGAAGGGAATGCTTGAAAACATAATAAGAAGGTATTTTTTAGAATTAGTATAATAGATTTCATATGGCCGATTAAATTGTGGAGAATTACGTCGAGTGCCTGAGAATTTTTCACAATATAGTTGATTTTTTGCACAAGAAAACCTCCCTGACAATATACTAGAGGCGCGACGCTGATGTACTGCGATGACCGCATGGGCGTCGCCAACAAAATTTCCGAGGGAGGCATATGCATCTTTCTTTTTGTAGAATAAAAAAAAAATTGAAAGTATTTGTTTTGTTAACATTGCTGTATCGGCATTAGTATTTGATTCACTGTTATTTCAACTTAGTGGGAATAGGTCAATCAAAATAGAAAAAAAAATTTAATACAAATAAGTGAAATAAATGAGATAAATGCGATAAATGAGTCAAATGAGACCAATGAGAAAAATGACATAAATAAGATAAATACGATAAATAGGACAAATAAGACAAATGAGACAAGTGAGAAAAACGAGATAAACGAGTCAATTGAGGCAAATGAGACAAATGATGAAAATGAGATAAATGAATGAAATGAGACACATAAAACAAATGAGACAAACGATATAAATGAGACAAATGAGATAAATGAGGCGAATGAGAAAAGATATAAATGAGGTAAATATGACAAATATGATAAATGAAATAAATGAGACAAATAAGATAAGTGAGTCAAATGAGGTCAATGAAACAGATCAGATAAATGGAGCATATGAGATAAATGAGACAAATGGGACGCGAGACGAATGAGGCAAATGAGAAATGATATAAACGAAACAAATGGAACAAATGAACAAGAAATAAAACAAATGATTGAGGCAAATGAGACAAATGAGTCAAATGTGACAAATGAGGCAATTGAGAAAAATAAAACAAATGAGAGAAATGTGACAAACAAGATAAATGGGATGATAAATGAGGCAAATGAGAAACGAGACAAATGAGGCGATTGAGGCAAATGAGACAAATGGTATAAAGGACAAATGAGACAAACAAAGACGAAATAAAACAAAACAAAATAATTTATTTTTCATTCCTTTCAAATTGGATATCTTAGTAACGGTTAATCTGACGAGAAATTGTCAAGAGTTCTTTTTGAAACATTTTTAGATTTGACTCAAAAAAAAATTTACCCCCATGAGACGTGCCCTCACAGGTGCACCAATTTCACTAATATTCAACAGGGTTTGCCCTTGGACATTACAGATATTATATGTAAAATTTCATATTTCCACGTTGAGACGTGTTTGAGAAAATGCGGTCACAACAAATAACCTGCGACACGCAGACACATGGACGGTATGCCATTCGGATAAATTGTCTATTTTCCGGTCTCAAAATGTTCGTTTTCATCATAATCTGGAATTTGGTTTTTCTCACGACGTCTATACTTTCTCTATCAGTATAGATAGATGATAAATAAAATATTCCGATTTGCTGAAAAAAAAAAAACAGATTTGATAACGCGAAGTGAAGGGTCCTTGACAAATTTTAGGAAAAATCTAAATTTTTCGAAGGATACAGGTTTTAAGATATTAACCGTTTCCTAGATAAATCTTGTGATCTTTTGAGGTCAAATGACAAAGTTACCAGTGGACGAAGGATCCATGTAATATCGAACTTAGTCTAACGGTTCTGATTGGTTTGTGTTGGTTCCCAATAGAAATCTTTTGATTAGTAGGGTTGATAAGAATTAACTTTTGGTATTATTTGTGAGGTTACAGCTAGTGAGTTTAGGCCAAATCTAGTCAACGTTTCGTCAATATTTAACACCGTCCTCAGGACTATTTGAGTGAGTTTTTGTTGTCAGTATAAAAAAATACATAATCGAACAAACAGTTTGATAGGATGAAGGAAATATATTATGCCACATAATCTGACAGACGGACATTGAACACTACACTGAAAAAAAACCTTTAATGCAATTCAGAAATACTTAACTCAATATGAATTAACAACAAAATAATGTCAACTTATTGTCAATCTGTGGCTTTGTGTTCGAGCGGTAAAGGCTTTTGCGTTTCACCCTGGGCACCCCGGTTCGATCGTCAGCCGATGAGCTGGGATTTTTCTAAAGTATAAATTAATCCTAGCATACTCAGATATTTTGTATGTGTGTCAATTGTCTCTTAACACATGTGAGTAGGAAACAACCTAGCCCTAAATCGCTAATGGCCGCAGTGGAGGGTTCATAAGGACCCACTGACAAAAAACCTAACCTAACCTGTGATTGTGTCTCTTAATGTAGGTTGTATTAACCGTCGTGTTTAATTTTTTCTTTTGTTAATAAAATCTCCCATTTCATTTCAAAACATTCACTATACTTATTTTAACATCCCATTATCTTTATTTAATGCGTATTCTGTGGTTAAAATAAATGTTATAGTTCACAGAGTTATTGTCCAGTGGGTCCTGTAGGACCTGTCTGAGCTTCTTCGTATTTCATTTTTAATATAACAATTGACCGATTCCAGAAAATATTGATCAATCTTGGGACGCGAGAATTATATAATTTTAAGTTGACAACTGTGGAACTGAAAAATTACATGTCAATCTCAAATGTTTGTGTCTTACAATGATATTAGAAATAGAAAACCCCATGGTATGTATTGGATATAACGTTTATCATTTTTAAATTAAAATTCCATGGTTGAAAATAGGCACAGAAGCAGTACATTCTAAAATTCTTACATTATTTATGCAATATAAGTTTCCTGCTTCCCTCGCTTCCTCAAAGGAATATAAAGATTTAGAGGAATACTTAACTTATGAAAACGATTATATTAGTTTCTTTTGTTTAAAATACATGTCATAAATATCAGTATATCTCGGAATGGTAAAAATGATGGTGTAAAATGACCACCTGCTGCAGAAACAATTCAAACTTCAGGCTGAAATTATTTGTAAACACAATTTTGTGTGTTTACCAATTATTATGGTGTTTGTTTACACATATATTATTAATATGTGCAATATGGAACAATAATATAAACAAACAAATGAATCGTATGAATTAAAGTTAAATATAATCCTGCATAATCGTAATATATAGGATTCTAGTTAAACAAGTACAACAGTTTTGTTATAAATGGAATCTCTAAAATCCCTTACGTAAATAAATAAATGACTTGCTCTTTCTTAACTGCAACTATGCACAGGATTATTCATTATAAATTACCCACCCCTTATCATCGTTATTATGGTTATGACTAAAATTTGTTAAAGTGCTATCAAAAGTACAGTAGCGTGCAGATTTCAGGGGATGCAAAAAAATAATATTTTTTTAAAATGGGATACCCTGTATATTATTAAACTATTGGAATAATCCTTTGTTCCTGATTTAAAAAATATATCATATGTTACCCTTAGCATATACTGGTTTTGAGTTATTAAACGTCGAATATCTTAGTTAAATTAGTTACTGTAAATATGGAAAAGTTAACATTATTAAAGTGAGCTATGAAAATGACAACTATTATGTTTGATAAGTGACATTTCTTTAATGAAATATAATCAAAATGGTTTACAGTGAGGAAGAAAAAACCAAATATTTATACAAAATAGATAACAAAGATTTATTTAGGAAATTTAAATACAAATAAATGACATCTCATAAAAGATGTTCCATATGTCCACCATTACTGCCAATGCATAGTTGATAACGTCTTCTTATATTTATAATTGGAAATGGCTTCATTATTTACATTCAGATTGTTTATTTCAAGTCGAATCCTGTCATTAATGACTTGAATACTATTATTATTATTGACAACGTCTTTAGAAATCCCCAAAAAAATCAATAGGGGTCAAATCCGGACTGTTAGGTGGCCATTTAATAGGTCCATATTTCCCTATCCATATTGGGAATACATTATTCAAATGATCTCGAACGGTTAGGACACAATGCTGCATCCAAAGCATATTATCAAGTTCAGCTTCCGGAAAATTCTGCAAAAAGCATATTTTCTGCTTCTGGGATAATTATTTCCAGATAGATAACTCCAATTAAAGTATAATCATGAAATATAGGCCCAACAATTTTGTTTCTGAAAATTCCACAACAAACGCTAACAGTTTTTCTTCCTGATTTTTTTATTTGTTTTACCAATCTTTTTCTGTTGTGCTTGTTTTCCCACGACCTTCGACTTTTCCAATTAAAAACTCCTGCCGTAGAAAAGGATGATTCATCAGTCCATAATATTTTAGTAAACAAATCTGGATCTTCATCCAACTTTTGAATCATCTGGCGGCAAAAGTCCAGCCTTTTCCTTTTATGAGCCTCTGTTAAAACTTGTGGGGGTAAAATTTTATATGGTCTGCAGTTGTTATTTTTTTACCGTAAGTTGGATTTTGGAATAACTTTTACCTAATTGATCGACTGCATTATACAACATTCAGAATTTTCTAAAAAATAATACAATGTTCTGCTGCACGTTTATTTTTGTTATTTTGTATATAACAAGTAAACATTTAGACTTTTTCTTCCTCACTGTAAACCATTTTGATCATTTCATTAAAGAAATGTCACTTATCAAACATAATAGTTGTCATTTTCATAGCTCACTTTAATAATGTTAACTTTTCCATATTTACAGTAACTAATTTAACTAAGATATTCGACGTTTAATAACTCAAAAAATGGTATATGGTAGAGTTTCGAAATCAGGAACAAAAGGATCATTCATTTAATAATATACAGGGTATCCCATTTCAAAATAAATATTATTTTTTTGTATCCCCTGACATCTGCACGCTACTGTACCTTTGATAGCATTTTAACAAAATCAGTCATAATCACACAACTTTTATTTAAAACCTTTTTTTCTATAGGCAATAATAACGATGATAAGCGGTGGGTAATTTATAATGAATAATCCTGTACATAATGGAATCCATTGAATATTAATAGTAGTATATTGAATTAAATTGGATATACCGAGTTTTCTATAACTAGAAGCGGAAAGTTTTTTATTTTACGTCAAAAATAAGATTTTTTTTATAACTTCACTTTGTTCAAAACAGTATAGTAGACCATGTAATAAGAAATTTATAAATTGTCTTTTCGCCAACCGTCCGGAAAGTAACCACTTACCGGACACTTTTCGTTTGAGAAAGTAGATCTTTTACGGCCTAGTTCGGGAAGAATGTACCTCCCGGACTAGCCCGTAAAAAGAGCTACTGTCAGAGAAGTGGTTGTGATATAGAAAACATGCCAGATGAAATTTTTGAAGCTGCGACTCAGGCTACCATGCAGTTATTGCCCAAAAAGTCAAAACAGAGGTATGACCACAGAGTAAGTTTCTTAATCTGCGATATTAGTTTGCAATATAAATGATTTAACTAGTTTATGTTTAACTTTTTTATTTCGAGACGGTTGCCGAAAAAATAATGTACGAAAATTATCTTGAATGTGTTTTTTTTCTTGACTCAGTCTTCGGTCACTTACCTACGGCTCGCGCCGGAATCTTGTCTACTCGTCCAGAAAAATATCACTTTCCGGACTTGTTACGTTAATAACAATTTTTGGCAGTTTATGACATTTTGTTAGTTTTTCTTGTATAGTTTGTTGTAAAATGCAATTTAGCAATAAAAATTGTGCAGATATGTTTGTTTATGGGTACTGCAATGGGAACGCTCTAGACACGTATGGTGAATATTAATTAAGATTCCCAAATAGACGGCATCCTTTTCTTCGAAGGGGAGACATCAACAGCACACCTTAATTATTTTATTTTACAATTTTTTTTGGTCTTGGCTTGTTAAAGGACCCACAATTAATGAGATTTTCTTTTAACCTCTTAAAAATAGCTTTATTAGGTTGTCCTCTTTCTGGATAGCGATTGAAATATATTTCGGATGCAATATTATAGTTGTTATTACTTTGAATAAAGCATTCTAGCATATCATATTTCTTGTAATTTTCGTAAGACATCTTAATTTTTACGACTAAATGAGGTGTAATTATTACGGAAACACAATTATTATTAATATGCAATTTACTGACAAACGGATAGACACTGTCATAGATGACACACGCCTGCTTGGAATAAATATAAAAGAACGCAAAAAAGTAATCTACTAAAAGATTATTTTCGCTATTAAATACTTAGACATCAAAAGCTACCCCATATATGATATATAGTTTGAAAGAGAAAAAAAATTCCTTTTTAAATAAACCATAGCCAACTGTGATTCCCCAATAAAAAATATAACTTTATGCCATAACTCGAAATTGCACCTTTTTTTTTAAATTTTCTCGACGCCACTGTATTATACCGAAAAAATTGCCTAAAAAAGGTAAAAGTTGTTATTTCATAACTTTACAAACAACCAAGATATATAATAACATGTGTCTAAAAATCGAAAAAATCAAACTTTTGCACATAACTCAAAAACAAAAGATTTTTGTTTTCGCCGGTAAATTTGTCTCAAAAAAAGAGATCGAGAATATGTCTTCCATTTTTTTGTAGAGTTACCGAGTTACCCTAAACAAACATCGACATTTTGCCCACCCTGAACAGTGAACATTCTTAGGGACGGTGTTTCCACCTCCCATTAAATCTGTTTGACAAATAAGTTTGACTATTATAAACAAATATTGATATTGATACAAACTGTATCCAAGGAAACTGTTTACCAAATAAACTTAACAAGAGATGGAAAGAAGATGGTAGATAGTTTTCTTGGATACAACTGTATCAATTATTGTTTCCATGAAACTTATTTATCAAATAGATTTAATGAGAGATTGAAAAACCAGCCCTCAGTCCAGTATTATGTTAAATATTATTATAATTAAATTGAGATATTTCCTTTACATCCAATAAATTCCATTTGTCATTTGAATTTACAACATCGGTTTTCTGGTAGGAAAATCGGATTGGTTGGTTATTGGTTCTATCGGGTATTGTGGAGATGTTACGATCATCATGAGAATCGTAAAATGCGGTTTCATTACTTTAAGGTGAAAGCTGAATATTACTTCATGGGGGTTGCTATATTCAGTCTTGTTTGTCAGAGGTGTCTCCTTTTTCTATTTCTACAGTGATTATTTTCCAATTTAACAATTCCATTGTTAGGCTAGCAATGTTAAAAATGTGTATAAAAACATCTTGATATGATTTTTATTTTATGTGGGTATTCTGTAATAACTTGTTTATATATGTCATTTTCATGTATTTCTAAGAGTAATTTCAAGATAACGATGGTGACAAGTGAGAGATATTTAAAAAACCTATCAATAAAAATATTATCCCTGATAAATTTCAAATACATTTAAGATATTTCCTTTGACGAATTTATGTTGTACCTTTAAAATAAATTACACACACACGGGTTTTATATCAGCCGACGAACATACGAGCAATAATTCGTATGTTGAAGTTGGTCTAAATTTAAACGTCCAAAATGGCAGGAGACAAAAGAGGAAGATAAATGAAACAGAGTAAATTACGACTGTCTTGTAACCGGAAATTAGTCTGCACGACAAAAGTCAAACCACCAGATCGATTTTGTCACTGCAGACTGAGGACGAGTAGATGGATTCAGAGATAAAGTAATAGCAACGGTGCATAATTAAACCAATTATACCCGATTTATTTAAATTCTGATCGAGGGTTTACTTCCAAATCGTCAATTTTGTTAAATGCTTTAACAGTTTGTTAATTATAGCTAACGTAACATTCAGCGGGTTTTACTGGAACTTTCAACAACATTTTAAAACGTTCTGAGTTGAAAAATAAATTTCGCTTGATGGAGCAGTGAAAGGTTGGAAATAATATTAACATTTTAACACCATAATCACCATATTATTATATTACCTTCATTAAAAGAAATAAACAATTAGACCGCTATTTAAAACCCATAATATAAATATGTTCTATTTTTCAATATTTATTTATTTATTTCAGAAACACCAACAGTATTTGCATGCCAATTATAGGATGGGATGGCTATTAGGACAAAACTTTTTATTAATGGCAACATTAATCTAAAGTATTTAAACTAATGTATTTAATCTAAAGTATTTAATCATAATCATTTTTATTTTATCCTAATTGCATAGATAAAACAATAAAGAAACGTCAATATTATAATTACTATTCGCTAGTTGAATACACGCTTAGAATTAAACGTGAACGACAAATTGTTTGAAGCTGCCAGTGCAAGCATAAATTAAACATCATAATAAATTGTTTGTATAGATCACCCAAGGCAGATGAATCTCTTTATGAACTATTTCTTTATAATATAAACCACACGAAAGGTCCCAAACTTATCTGCGGAGATTTTAGCTTCAGTTTAATTCAAATAACAATAAAACTTATGAGTTAATAAATTTACTGAATTCGTATCGTTTTAACCAATGCTTTTATGATTTTCCTCGGATACCAGATAACAGTGAATTATTAATAGATAATATAATTTGTTCTGTCCATTTAGATTATGTAAAAATAAAAATTTTAGCTAATACCTGTCTGATCATAGTGTTCAGTAAGCATATTTCCAAATTACCAAGGATATATCATCAACGAAATGCAAAGCCGTTCAACGGCGTTATTTTAATGAAGATAATGTACATACGCTGAAAGCATTATTAATAAAAGAAACGTGGAATAAAGTTTACGATAATCCTTGGCATGTTACAAAAATTGAAATATTTTTCAGTGCCTTTTGTTAAATATTTAATATATCTTGTCCTATAAAAACTGTTAAAGTTAAAGCAAAGGATAAATCAAATCCTTGGATAACACCTACCTACACTAATTGAAGAAGGTAAGTTATTGAGAGATATCCAAATTTTGCAAATTAAATAACGATGATGTTCAATTACGAATTGACTATAATACACTGAAGAAAAACATCAAACCAACATATTTAATGCTAAACGACTATACTTTGAAGTCAGATAATAAATCTAAGACCACATAGGCTATAATAAATTAAACAACTAATACCAAACATTATAATAGAATTCCGGATTTGCTGTTTAATACTAATAATAATCCTGTGAAGTAGAAATTGCGGACACATTTAACCAATATTTTATTGACTCAGTAAATAGTCTTATTCCAAAGTTTAATTGAAAAAGTTCAGTTGTGTCTAATAGTATCTCTATGTATCTTTTACCTGTTTCGTGCAATAAGGTTTATGATTTTATTATGTCTTGCTCAAACAAAGTCTTCTGGTGTGGACGAAATACCAGGATCTCTTCTCAAAGAGATAGCTGAATTTGTTGTCATTCCCCTAACACACTTAATAATTGTATCTTTTGAAGAAGGTACTTTTCAGCTGATCTCAAAACAGCTATGATAGTACCAATTTTTAAGAAGGGCGACACGTCCGGATTTTAGGGGTATTGCTCTTCTCTCCGCGTTTTCAAAAATCTCCGAAAAGGCATATTCTTTGAGATTAACTTCATTCCTAGAAACGCCCAAGCTCCTTTCCCACAGACAATATGGTTCCTCTAAAGGTAAATCCACCCAGGATGCCCTTTTTTCCTTTTATCTTGAATTGTTGGATAAGCTTAACTCTAAATTAAAGCCTGCTGGCATATTCTATATCCCATGTGCATTTGATACTATCAATCACCCTCTACTATTAAATAAATTTTCTGATTATGGAGTTCGTGGTCCAGCTCTTCTTTGGCTTGAGGCATATCTGACAGGGAGAACATAATTTGCGCCAGTTAAAATGGACGGCCAAAATTATATCTCGGAAAAGGTGTCTGTTAATACAGGTGTTTCTCAAGGGAGCGTACTAGGCCTCTTACCATTCATAATTTTTATTAATGAGTTATTAGGAGCATTTAGTCAGTCATTCATAACACTATTAGCTGATGACGCCTCTGCTATTTTATCTGCCAGCAACCAAGAACATTTAAAATATAATTCCAGCAAATGTGTGCTTGAAATGTCAACTTGGTGCCATAATAACGGGTTAGTGCTAAGCACTGCAAAGACAAATTTAATGTTATTTGCTACTACGGTAGATTACTCGTTAAGGCAAGTAATAATGAGACCATCAAAAATACAAATTTCCTTAAATTTTTAGGGATTTGGCTTGATTTCAACTTATCATGGAATAGCCACATTAATCACATATTCAAAATATTAGCTGCTAAAAAATGTTTTTATGACCCAGTTACGAGATTCAGTAAGAATCTACTAAGGCTGATTATAACTTACTTGTTAAGGCAAATAATAATCAGAACATCAAAAATAGAAATGACTATAAATTTTTAAGGGCTTTAGCTTGATTACTTATTACTACGGATCTGTCTTTCCAGTTTTATCATATGGGCTATTATGTTGGAGAAATAGTACAGGAATTTGTAAAATACACTACAAAAAGAGAATATTGCGCAGTATTTCAGATTGTCATTTAATGCTTCATGTCGACAGTGCTTCAAAGAAAACGGAATTATGACCATTTACAATATGTATATACTTCAATGTGTCTTGTATGTGAGAAAATCTAAATAACTTACAGCGGTGAGGGGATATTAATATTTACCAAACTCGTTCGGCTCATAATATTTATGTACTTTTAAATAATCTCACACAGGTGAGTAAGGGGTCATCTAATAAAGTTTATAATCATCTTCTCAACCATCTTAAAGCAGTTAACACCTTCATCAATTTAAAATTCATGTACAAACATTTTTATTAGATAATTGTTTTTACTCACTGAATTTTTTAATTGTAATCTTAATAACAATTAACCATTATCAATTTTAATGTATAATTTTTTTCTCTTTTATATATAACTAAGTTGGATGTTTTTTTTTGTTTATCTATTTATTACTGTATGTAGGTGTATATGTATGTGCATGTGTGAAAATCTACTTTGACAATTCCGATACCTGTACAAGTCTATGGATATAAATATATTATTATTATTATTATATATTATTAATCCAAAGAAACAACTAAAGAATAACATTCAACTGCACGTAACATGTATTTTCCACAAACTGTTGCATACATTTTGCGTGTCTTGTCGCCGAAAAAAATACCAAACATTGATTGAAAGAGAAACAGGGATGAGCTGTTATGTAAACAAGTTTACTAGGTAAATACTGTTTACTGTACGATCTGCTCCTGTTTTGTAGTCTACTTCTGTTATTTACGTCATGACAACCAAATTCCCTAAGATTGTTTATGAACAGGGAATGTTTCCTGTTTGATTTATCTAGTCCTATTAACTCAGAATTGCAGTTCGAAAAATCTACAATCTAAATCTGGATGTTTACATTATACACTAACTAACATCATTCAAAAAGTAATTCTTGCATACCTACACGGTCGACATATTTACGATGTGTTCGTTTCAGCTCCAACAACAAAATATATTGTTAACACTGCGAGCATCTTTAGTTATTTTTAACCTTTAATAATAGTTTGTTTACAACTTATTCTACTTTTATTTGACAGTAGGTTAATTGAAGCACTAATTATTATCGTTCGGCATCTAGTAGTGGTATCTAATAAATTTCCTGAAGCATTATGTTCTGTCTCCATCATTTGCATATAATTATCGTACTATATAATTGCACTAGTTTATGCATCTAGAAGATAAAATTATTATGCATTATATGCTGTGGAATATAATTAATCAGATTCAGGATTATATTGCTGACATTCAGCTGATGTAAATATCGCTTTACAAGAAGTTATCTTCTAAGATGAATTTATTAATCCGGGTAAAGCATAATATCTAATAAACACAGCAGTTTTAACAGCACAGGAGGATGGATATATGTATAACAACTTAGTAAAAAAAATATTAATAATTATCGGGTATTACATAACTATCCTTTCAAACCTAATATGATATTGATAATAGTAATAAAAACCTATAGTTTTTTACAATTTATATTCTCATTCTTATCCGAATGCGCTAGTATAAAAGTTTTAACTAGATAATAAATAGTAATCGCAACTAAATCGTACATGACGTATAACCAGGGGCTGATTCAGGACACCGCGATGATATACATACATAAAGATATGATAAATGATATATCTTTTAATTGGCGATTCTGTAGTATCCAAAATAACAGGAGCATTAAATATTTCACTGAGCACACAACACTGCACACTAGTAATTTCCAGTTCCAGTAAATTAGCAACATCTGTTCTAGATGTTCAACAGTTAACTTTTGACGCCTGTCGCTCAATATCCATTTATGTCTACAGAGGCAACAGGAGCATATTTAAAATATATGAAGTTTTACAAGGAGGGCACGTATTATATTGGATTGAGAAACGTCTAAATCTTTACCTACAAGGAGTCCACAATACCACACAGTGTACGAAACCAGGGATTGTCTTATAAGTCTTTCAAATTTATTTTACACAAGTTTAGCAGAGTCTGACCCCTGAACTGTTAAAACAATTGTTTAACGAATAAATAATTAAAAGAGGAATAATTAAGTAGTTAATCAATACAAAAATAGTTCGTAGTAATATTGCCAGTTAGGAAATTAATTAAGGAATGGAAATTATACATTATTTTGCTGTTTAGAGTCATTCTTTTATATTTCCAGTAAAATATTATTTAGTTTATGTTATATTCATTTTTAAATTGTACAAATTGTAAGGTAGAATCCCGATATACGACTGAACACCATGTGGATTAAGAGTAAGATAATTACTTTCTGGTAATGGGCCTTTTCACTACTTCTTAAATCTCAAAACAAATATGTTTATTTGAAAGCTAACTGATAGATATTCACCTTGTGCAACTCTGTTTGAAATATAAGTCTCCCATTGTTTAATAAAAAAATAAACATTTATAATGGCAGTCTGAACACTCATTTGACCTTGAAGCTGAGTGACGTCACACAAACCGGAATCATGTTGGTAGCATTTGTCAGAACGCCTGATACTACTAACATCACACCACAACTGACACATTTTACATTGTTTACGGTTAGTTTTGTGGTTATGTTCTGTGTGTTCATTTACGAATCGTGTTTTGCTTTGTTTCTGCACATTATTGGAAGAAAATGGATCCAGGATTTTCTAAAGGAAATGCAGAAAATCTGCCGAAAGTTGACTTTATTATGGTGGACGAGTTTTACATGTCAAATTTGGATTATTTATCAGCAGAAGTCAGGAATATTAAAACAAAACGGTAAGTCATTAGTAATCTTATTTTCGTGTAATTTATTTATAAATATAATGGAACTACCATTATTTTAACATGCAATTGTTGTTACAATATTTTTCCAGTTTTCCGATTCTTCTTTTAACTGTAAAATTTCAATAATTTAGCATCAATTTCTAAATACACTACTTTTCTTACATCAAAATGATCTTCACAACAGTAAATGTTTCTGGTTTTCGTCAACTGCTTCTCAACTTTGGCTATTTTAAACCATGCTTTTCGTATATTTTCATCTGGTGGAACGTAAACGAAAATTTTGATTGGACAATTCATGTTGTTATTTGTACATGTTGGTACAAAGCACTTTTTAAACATGTTCCACACACGACAATCCAAACTAAAGAGAAACGACTGTCAAAGTCAATTTCGACATCAACTGTCAAAAAGCAGAGAACCAACTTTGCAATACACCGATGTGTCATGTTTAAGGTCGTAGTCCCTTTGACGTCACTAAGGTGAGTTGCGTGACGTCACGTAAAAGCGCGCGCTTTATTTCCGCACTTTTGTTATTTTTTTTCGATAGAAATCGTGCTCAAAAAAAAAATACGGCATTTTTTTTTATAAAACACTATCACATAAAGCTATAAAAAAAATCTGTGAAAAGGCCCATTATTTGTTTTTTTCTCCGATTTAATTTTATTTCATACTTTTACTGTTTTAGTTACTTAGAAAAAATCTTGCCAACTGTTTTTTCGTATTTAATTTGAGTATTAATCTGTTATTTCTGTCCTTTTATTGATTATTAATAATTTCAAACAATAAAAACATTTTGTAAAATTATTAATGCCTTGTTTCTTATTTCTGATAAATTTTTCTAGACCCATAATCCGGTCTTCACGGCAGCTACCTAAGCCCCGGGTTTTATCCAAAAAAGGGCGTCACAATTGTGGTAGTTGTTACTAGTTTTCATATATATCTTGCCTCACAAGTACTGATTAGAATCGATTTCCACACTTTCACTTTTATCGACACAAATTTTAATTTTATTTTGCAATTATCCCTCGAATAAAGAATAAAGACGATCCGAAAAATACTTCCAGTCATTTAAACCCTTAAAGAAACGCATTTTCCTTCCAATTCACTTTATAGATTTAAGAACCAACTAATCAGTTTAATCTGCTGTCTGCCTTACAATAAGAGAAAAATTACTTTTAATCAAGGACAGAATAGATATTTTAACCATCTGAACCGGAACATATGGATGATGTTTGAAAAATTCCAACAATTATTCGAAAGCAGCTCGATTTTCCTCATGATCGATTATTTTATAAATGGAGTGGCTCAAACCACTGAAGTTTAACAGAAAGAGAGGGATAGCATTAAAACTTAAATTTGTCGCACATATTAATAACCAAACGTGATTGCACATTTGAACCGGTTCAGTTGTTATTACTAATTTAATTATAGATAGTGTTTTGGCAAAGTCAAATAGCTCTGATGAATACTTTACTAAATTCTAAATTCACTTCGGGATAAGTCAAAATCTAATACAAAAAATAATTTACATTACAGGTAAATTATCGTAATATAACCATTAGAGAAACATCAGGTAAGTGGTTAAATCGATAAAAGGAAATTACATAATATATCCTCTTCTATCCAGTAAATTCCAGCCTTGAAATTTTGCTTCTTTGGTATTTTGTTAGGCTTAATAATCGCTAGTCAGCAGTCAAATGGGGCTTTATGATATTACGCCTTCGTTTAGATAATTATCGTTGCTAATTTTAACGATCCTGTTTACATAATAGAGTGTACGTTTCGTACATAATCAAGTTAATTATTGACTTTAAGTTAGCTGGCTAGCATTAGCTAACTCGTCTAAATGGTATATACAGAGGCGACCGGTTGAAATTAAGTACATACATATGTTGATATTAATAATATAGTAAAACTAATTGCACGATAATTTTATGTTGTTTGATGCAATTTATCGACATTTAAAAAGTATATCTTTTTCATGTGAAATTGGATGTTCTATAAGAACTTGTAAAGCAAAGTTCAAAAATATTATTCCAAAAAAATCAAAAAAAATAAAAAATAAAAAGCTGAAGTGGGAGCCACCCATATGGGACTGAATTTACCATATCTAAGGCATCAACAATTCCCCCTCACCCGTCTTAGTCAAAAACAAATCACATATAAAATTTCTAACTTGCCCCAGGATAAAATTGAAATATCGAAATTCAATACCGAGTAAATAAAGTGCAGGTCAATAGGTTAGAATAATGCAAATTTTGAAATCATGTATCCACTAAATGATTTGGAATATCGAAATACGGTTTTCAGAACTTTTTTTGAAATTTCATTGGCAATAACTGGCCTAAATTTCAATTTTTCATTGTACTCAAAAAAGGCATATTCAGAGTGTAAACTAAACCCTTTACAAAAAAGTCAAAATTTCATTCTTACTGAAAATTTAGCAAAACCAAAATCGAGTTGAATTTTTTATACCAGGGTAATCTATGGACCAATTAGAAATAACAAATTTGGCGGATTTTTGACACCTCGCTTATTTTTGAATATACAGGATTTCTATTGAAATTAGGATAACTTTTTGATAAATGTACCTCACTTTTTTAAGAACAGGGTAAGTAATGACTTCTTTTCTTATTATCAAGTAACCTTGCATACCTGTAATTGCCTTAGTACCCAGAATTGTAATTGCTTATACAGGGGTGACTTCGTGGGTCACGAAAAATCCGTAAATTTAAATAAACTCTTTGCAGTGCCCTGTATAACTAGAACGAATAATAATTTTAAAATTTTTTAACTGTGGAGAGAAACCCTAGACAAATATCACGAAACGATTTTTTTATTTTTTTGATAGGTTGACTATGACCACTTAAAAGCACAGCCGAAGTTGACTTAAAAATGATTTCACAATGGTTTAACGCAAACATTTTAACCTTAAACCATGAAAAAACGAAGTACCTACCATTTACACCATATGTAAAAGGCTTGTCAAATCTAGGACCACTTAATATCGGAAACGGAATAGCCATAAATGAAGCGGAATCGGTAAAATACTTAGGAATACATGTGGATAGGCATCTTCGCTGGGACATTCACATATCCTCTTTAGTTATGAAAATGCGAAGCCTAATTCCAAAATTTAAATTCCTAAAAGACTATCTCACTATTAATCAATTAAAAATTATGTATTCTGCTCTAGTGCAGTCGCATTTAGAATATGGGATTATTGCATGGGGTGGGGTATCGGATAATCACCTGAACAACCTAAATGTCACCCAAAAATGGATATTAAGAATAATTTTTAACAAAGAATATACTTACCCTAGTGATAATCTCTTTAAGCTAAGTAATGTTCTTGATATTCGTCAATTATTTTGCATGACAATGCTATTATTCCAATATAAAAACAAATTTTTAATAAATTACAATGCTCATAATTATGGAACACGAAAAAAAATATTAATGCTCTAAAGCCTAAAGTTCATAAAAATAAAGCACAAAAATGCTATACTTATCTAACACCATGCGTATTTAACCTTGTGCCAGTAGAAATCCGAAATATAAATAACTTTAATTTATACAAGAAAAAAATATTAAATATTATAAAAAATATTCCTAGAAATTACATAAATAATATCATAAATAATAACACATATAAACACTGCATGGAAAATTGAAAATTATTAAATATTGTTGTTGTTGGTCATCTACCTTTCACTTTCACTTTAGTACTTATATCAAATTGAATGTTAACTGATTCTAACATCACCATAGAACTTCATTTTACTGTTATTTACCGTCTCTTACTGCTGTGTTTACTTTCCTCACGTACAAGTATTTACTATACTTTGTGAGTATCTATTTATTTAGTCGTACATTATACTCAAGTATTATATATATTTAAATATTGTATTACTATGTGGTTCTAAATAAATTATATTATTATTATTATTATATTATTACCATATTTACTAGGTGACCAATTTCGATGTAATTACACGGTAAATCCCTATAAAACAACAAAAAATTTTAGTTTAAATTTTTATTAGACATCATGGTCTATCATAAAATAAATCGTTTTCGACAAAAAAAAGAACAGTTGAAAATCGAAAATTTTCAATTTGACCTAAAATATCTCGAAAACGGTTTGAGACAGAGAAAAACGGTTTGCATGTTAATCTTATTGTAATAAAAATAAAAATGTTAGTTTCCAGGGAAACAGCTAGAAGAGGTAGTCTAATATCGATTAGGTCCTCCTCTGTTATTAAAAAACTTCCTGACATCTGTTTGGCATACTTATGACAAGGTTATTAATGTAATATCATGGGACATTTTCGCATTCCTCCTTAATAACTTGAGCCAGATCCTCTGGAATTTCAAGTGGATTGGGCCTTGATACTACTAACTGTTTTAGGTATGATCAAACGTGTTCAATCTGATTTAGATCGGGTGAATTTGCAGGCTAATCCATCCTATCGACATGGTTTTCTGCCAAAGTCTGGTTAACAATTTGGGTCCGATGAGGTCTGGCATTGTCGTCGATTAAAACAAAATGCCGTATCGGGCGTATAAATAATTGGTCATAAATTTGGAGTGTGGTATTAAATAGTAACATATTTGGGTCAAGATCTGATATCAGTTATAATTTGCGGTAGTAAGTTGAAATGGAAAAAAACACAGATTTGGAGGTTTTAAACGGTAGTTAGGTTATGTCCTCGATTAATTGTTTAGAATTGGAAACTGATCTGAGCTATGCGCCCCCGAAAATGAATATTAAATATTTTATTAATAATATATATGTGGAATTCGAGGAAGAAGATTATTTAGTACCTAATAAATACTTTCTTCATATTCCATCAAAGAATAAATGTTATTTTTTTCCATTTTACAATGATTGTAGATGTTCGTTTTTAAAAATCTATTCATACTTGAAAATAAGGCTGCCCAATGGATAAGCCCGTTTTGTTAGTGACAAAAATAAAATATGAGATATGTTTTTAGATAATCTGAATGAAATGATATAACTTTCTACCTTAAAATGGAGTCAATAGAGACTAATATATGGAAAGACAGAATTCAGAAAAAAGTCAAAAGGGTTGGTAATAGTGGCAGAGACAATAAACACATTATTTTTCTTCCATAAATAGTATCTATTCTTAGGTTTCTAACAGACTATATTATGCATTTGTTTTATTACTGGGAACGATTTATTTTTGCTCAAGCCGTTGAAAAAAGTGGTGTTTTCACTGGCATATCAGTGTATTTGTATCATGGATTCGCTTAAATATCAAATGTCAAATCGTTATTGTCACTTTATGAGTGTTATCATTATGTTAAACGCATTGAAATAAAATAAAATAAGGTATCCATTTTATTTTAATTGGTATATGCATCTAGTAGATGCACTTATGAGATTTTTTGTAGCATTTGTTACATTTGAAGTTATGTTCCCACTGTATTCATATCAAATCGACCACCACATTTAAATGGATTTATATATATCACAATCAATGACATTTCATGCGAGAAAATTTATTTAAAGACGCAATTCATGGAAAACAGAGAAACTGTATTATACTCTGGTTTATTACGGCCAGGTTGAAGGTAGTGATCCACGCGACAAGGACCAATCGCCTGGTTCGTTGATAGAGGACCCTGGAAAGTTGTCTCGCCTGAAGCTATCTCTCACGGTTTCGTGGGTCACTGTTCGGCAGCAGCGGTTTACATGACCGCAGGCGCTCAGTTTGCACCCGTTTATTGTTTGTGCTCACCGTTTTTATTTGTCGCTCTGAGGGTTTAATTATTCTGAGCTGGTATTTCTGATATATAGCACGCAAGCTTTCTGAAAGACACTTTAATGAATTGCATGCCCCATGCTAACAATACTAGATGAAGTTCGAGATACGCACATAAAAAGTTACGTTACACAATGCCTTGGGTTGTTATACTTCCTTTAATTGTAGGTGGCCGCTTTATTAAATTTATGTGCGCTCTAATATTGACAAAAATACGGCGAGAACGATAATAGTCGCAATATCCGACAAACAAGAAGGAGATTTACGTAATACAAGTTAGGTTTACTTAATACTAGTTAGGTACCAATGAATTTGAAAAGCAAAGATGAATTCTATTACTATAAAACTGCAAAATTCTCAGAGGTTTGGGGTATCCTTTAGTACTGGATTGTCCTAAAACGGTTTTTAATGTGTTCGTTTGCTAAAAATGACGAGTTTATCTTTGCGATTTTGTATTGAAAATTACAGAAACGAAAATAAAGATCTTAAAATTTCGTTTTCTCTATATCATTTTGTAGCAAGTTGGATTCTAAAACTTACTATTTTTTTATTTATTTATTTTTTGGTTAAATAACCATTTTTTAAAAACATTCACGTCAAAAAAGTTTATATTTTGTAACAAAAGTCTACCAGCAAAACTGAACGGTCAAGTAGGCGCAATGTGTACAATGATAACTTATCCTACTTTAATATCTGTTGTTATGCTCGCATATGTTCTAACATGCATTATTATTAGAGTTGGCAAGTCGTGCGGCTATTCACTGGTGCAACAGCAGGTAGATGGATGGTGAGGAAATGACCGGCTGGCGGACAAATCGAAGCGAACCGCGAGACTTGTCCATTGTTGTATGTCGTAATGTTTACACGCTAATTCATTCATCTCCGTTGTATTTTATGTTGTTGTATTGTTGATAATTTTATTTGTTGTATTTTATTGTTGATATTAATTTAATAATAACATATATCAAACGTGCGCAAGGGTAAAAAAGCTGAAAACGTGAATAAATTTATCAGTGAATTCCCGGATTTATTCTATAATGGTGCTACAATAATTTGTAAGGTGTGCGAGACAAATCTGACGTGCTGGAATAAATATGATTGTAGAGGTCAGGTAAATACTGTGCAAGATAAAACTAAAAAAAATGCATGCCTACGAAAACACAGTTTATGTTCGATTTACTATTAATGTTGATTGCCTGTACTCGGTAAACAACCATTTCAGGAGTTCTGGAATAGGTACATTCCCAGGTGACGTTATCCAGTAGCACAATGTTGCGTAACTATGTACTAACTGTACGCGAAGACATCGTAAAAGATCAAATGTGTATCAAATAATACACCGCTGTGGCTATGTGTTGATGAGACGACAGATCGTAAAAAAATTCTATTGTAAATGTTATAGTACGTGTACTGGACCCTCTTAAACTGACATTTCCACTATTACTAGCTAGTAAAAGACTAACTGAGTTCACTGGCAAAACAATTACGCAAGTGGTGCTGGAGACGGTAGACAAATATCATCTGTCAACAAGTCAAGTGTTGATGTTTGTGACCGATGCGATGGTGCCGCGACAATGCGTTTGGTACGCCGTTCTCTTCAAGAACACGATTGCAGGTTGGTACATGTGCATGCTTTCCGTCTTGTGGTAGAAACTATTCGACAAAGTTTTCCAGAGGTAGATGCATTAATAGCAAGTACAAAAAAGTGTTCCTTAAATCTTCCTAATATCCTCGCACATTTCACAGCAAGTGTCCCGGTATTCCCGAACCACCACAGCCGAATATTACACGTTGGGGAACATGGTTGAAGGCAGCTGTTTGTTATGCTGAATATTTACAACAAATAAAAACTGTGATACTACAATTCAATCCTGACGAGGCTGCAGCTATTAAGGAGAGACAGTTAAAATTCGAAGATATTTCCATTGAAACTGCTTTAAAAACTATTCACAAGAACTATAAAAGACTACATAACTTACAAAATTAATGCGTTGTCGTTAGCGGAGCCACTGCAAGTAGTGGACGAAGTAAATCGACTGCTACACACTATAGGTGACGCAAAAAAATGAGCCCGTTAGAGAAAAGTTCAAACGTGTGTTAAAGCAAGACACCGCACCGGTTTTACCAGATTAAGACAAATTTGTGGTGGTACTGATGGTGCAACCCCAGATCCGTTAAATGCAATCAAAGACTATTTTAAGTATGCCTATATTACATCAATAGATGTCGAACGGCCATTCTCAAAATATAAGCATATTTTTTCACTACAGTGAACATCAATCACGGAGATAACCATAGAAACATACCTGATATAACCATAGAAACATACCTGAAATTTTTACAGATTTTGTCCGGTTTGTGAAAGAAGAGAAGAAGAAGCAAATAGCGGGATACTAAATTCTTACTAAAATAATAACTAAAAACCAAGTAGTTCTCTTAAGGGAAATTTTTGGACATATGTTTATTTTAAATGTTGACTTATGTTATGCTCCAAACACGCATCTAAAATTGTGTACGGTATTTCAAAGAAACCCGTTATAATAAAAATTAAAATTTATGAAAACTTCTAACGAAATTTTTCTAGAAACAACTTACACACACTTCTAAAGTTTGTGGTGAAAGGCTTAATCGATTGTTCGCGTAATATGTATTCTATCTATTCACCAAGACTTGCGTGACTTCATTGAATTAACGGATTAGAGTCCTAGCATTGAAAACTGCTACTTTAAACATAAAATTTCTTAACTACCATCTACTTACAACGTGTTTTTTTTAACTATAATGTATACCTTCGTGTTATACCATTTTTCTGGTGCAATAAATGTGTTTAATGGTGAATATTATATATTTTCCAGCCTTATCCGAGCAGACATTTATAACCTGTAATTCGACAAGCTTTAATTATAGAGGACTTACTTCCGGAGTAATTTCCATTATTAAAAAGTGTTATAAAGTCGATTAAGATTATCACTGAGTTTCAATACTTCGATCCGTTGGTACTGGCGGAAAGAAAAATTTCGGTAATTTGTGCACACAAATAAAAAAAAAATAATTATAAATAAAAATATTGATAGCACAGGGCCATTTTAGAATAATCAGGACGATGTAAAATTTTTTAAGATTGCCATAAAATTTGCATTATTTAATTCTTATATTAATAAATCAGGGGCAGATATTCCAAAACAGATATGTCGCATGAGATTTATTTTATAACAACGACAATCTATTTATCTACTTGCATGTAATAGCTATTAGTCACCCGCATGAATAATAGCCATCATTATATGTTCGTTGAATAATATGCTATTAGTTGTGAAAGTAAAAACAAACGACAAAAATAATCTAAACAAAAAAATATAAACATTATGTAGTCATCATCAAAACAATCAGTTTGTCCCGTCGCGTTGTCTACTCCACTGGATATGTTTGTCTTTGATTTTCATCACATTAATGGGCATATAATTAGTGTTGGACTTGTCGGGTGTCGACGGTATTTTGATCGAATAGCTGTTAATATGATATTTCTAAATCATATCGGGTTTTGAATGAAAAGGTCATATTAATATAGAAATTTCAACAGAACATGCAGTCATTTAACTAATTTTGAGAGCTGAAATGAAAATAAATGACATTTTTAATGTATGTGCAATAAAAAGTCAATGTTTGATATCTTGGACATGCCACCTGTCCTCACAAGTTCACCAAATTTCAGCATGGTTTTATAAAGGCCAAATCAACAATAACACAACATTACTCAGTACCATTTTGTCAGTGGTGGTTCGTGGGTCAAGAAATAGGGAGGTCAATTAGAAAAGTTTACTGTATTTCCTACTTTTTAAAGTGATTTAAATTCCAAGTTGATCCTCCGGTCTTTTTGAGATGCAAAGTGGTCAATTACTTTTTCATTAAAGTCTTTTATCTTCTTTATTAATGCCGTTTCTATGGTAAGCATAGCTAAAGAAGATAACCTTTCCTGACCCATGGTATTTGTTAAAAATGTCTTTATTCTTTTTTAAGGTGGAAAAACAACGTTCACTTTCGACGGTGGTCATAGGGAGAGTACACAAGATTTTTAACAGTTTGACACTTTCAGAAAAAGTATTGCACAAATTATTGTTAATAAAAAGCTGTAACAAAGCAACTGCAACTTCACTATTGGAAAAATCTTCTCGGCTATATAATACTTCTAATTCAGTTTTAAGTTTCAAATGATTTATGACTAGATACTCCGTTTTATCTAATTTAAACATATCTTGAGGAAAGCTTTTTTTATAATCTTTAAATCGATCTGCGTGAAATAACTGAGACACTGCTAAATGATTACTGAAGCCAAACCTGTTTTTGATCTCAGATGTAATTATATCACAAACTTCTAATGAAATTCTCCTTTTTGATTCTTCCGTTTTACATCTCTGGGAAGACTGCATGGATGTCTCCTCCAAATAGTTATTCAAAATTTTATTTCTGATGTCTTCAATTTTACTGTTAAAAACGCCAATAGACTTATTTACTGTTATGACATCGATATTACATTTTTGTAATTGATTGAACAATATATCACAATGAGGCATAACTAAATGAAAAAAATTTAGCCAGTAAAGAAAATGATCATTTTGTAAGTAGTTTTTTAAACCAATAGCTTGGTTTAAAGTGTTGTTTTCTGATTCATTATCAATGATTTTTTTCTAAACAATCTAATAAGTCTGTTCGATAGGTATAAACAGTCTCTATGCACTTTGTATTAAAATTCCGTCGTGTTGGAGCCGCTTTAGGTAATCTCACCTTAACAACACTATCTAGCACGGCTGTTCTTTTTGGCGATTTTCCAAAGAATGAAGAAAAGCTATGTAAATTAGCAAAAAAAATTTTTATGCTTTTATCCTGACTTGATGCTTTTTGTAAAATTAAATTTAGTTGATGAGCGTAACAATGAATAAAATTTGCTGAAAGATAACTTTTTTTAATTTTGGCTTGTACACCTCCAAAAGCACCACTCATTACTGATGCTCCATCGTAACTTTGTGCTATCAATTTTTCAGGACTTTCATTAATTTTCAGACATTCTAACTCTTTTAAAATTACATCTGTCAAATGCTGCGATGTCGTTCCTTGAGGCTGAATAAATTTCCAAAATCTCTCACATACAATACCGTTTAAAACGTATCTAAACACAAAAAGTACTTGTACTTTATTGGAACTATCTGTGGTTTCATCCACTTGAACTGCAATGAAGTCAGATTGATTAACCCATAACCCAAGTTATGTCCATCGTTCAGTTTTAATATATTTTGTACAACACTTATATTTAATAGTAAACACCAAAAGCACTGTTTTACTTAATTTCACGACAAGTAGAGATTTACTAATAAAATGTTCACAAATAAAAACATTAAAAACAACGCGACAGAATTTACCGACCAACGCGTACCTAGTCAGCATTAAGACTGCTCTACTCTGAACTTCGTGCGTTACCGTTTCCGTAAAATGTGTCAGGGACATTGTCTCCGCCAGTGTTTTCTGTCTCTTTTGCTTTCTGACGATTCGCGCATAAGTCTATTTCACTTTAATTCGTTGTAAATTCGGTCCGTAGCTAGGTTTGAGGACAAGTTGTGGATTGACCCAAGATTTTTAAATTCTATAAATGAATAATGTAATGGATATGAATGTAGAGGCTCGGTGCTGGGAGGGGATACGAAATCCTGCGATCTAGA
Source organism: Rhamnusium bicolor (assembly GCA_029963845.1). NCBI lineage: Eukaryota > Metazoa > Arthropoda > Insecta > Coleoptera > Cerambycidae > Rhamnusium > Rhamnusium bicolor. The sequence goes on along the minus strand of JANEYF010004803.1, from coordinate 76,281 downwards.
TATTTGAATAGTATTGTGCATAGAATGAACTAGAAACTTTAATATATTTTTTAAGAATATTAAAAATATATATATTTTTAAACTTCAGAAAATGAATAGCTCTATTTTTTATTTGTATGTGGGAGGTTATTGACCAAATGACCCTATAGAAGAACCGCCAGTGGAAATCAATACACAATTCGACCTTTCTAACGTCTTCATTTTGTCTCAAAAACTGTGGCTGCTATCGCGATAACAAAGACACACAGAGAGACATTGTATTCGTCTAGGCAATCATTTTTTTTTTTAATTTTAGCAAATGCATACCTTCCTCACTTGGGCGAGGAAGCAATTAAACTTTTTCGACAACTAAGTTCATATCATTAGGAGATGATTTACAATTTTATTCAATCATGTTAGTTTTGCTTTCAACCATTTTGAAGTATCTGTTTTCTAGGTAGGTATTATTTTAGGAAGCTCTAATTCCCTTAGGAAACGTTCTCAAACATGGATTCATTTGAGATTTTCTAACAGAATTATTCCCTCTATTTCGGAACTCTCCTGTGTAATATTACGAGCGAATGATTCAAAACATTTGAATCAAAATTGATTGTGGTAAAATATTACAAATGCTTAGTTGTCACATTATCGACTGATCGATTTGTAGATATAATCTTACATTTATATTATATCCGTAGGCTCGGAATATTAAGAAAAGGTCGTCTTTTGTTTTACTTTATTGGCTTACACAGAAATGTAATTTGTTATATTGGACCCACTAATCTCCACGATATTAAATTCCAGGAATATACGATTACTTCTTTGATATTTGGTCAATATCTGGTCTGCTGTTTTAAAATAGCTAAAACGTTTTTCACATTATTATATTATACTCTAGAAGCTTGTCAGGTTGAAACAGCTTCACTTTTAATAAAACGTATAGTATAAATAAATCCGTTAAAATTCTTACATGAAATTTTTCAAAAAAAAAAGATCATCAACCGATGTATTTTATGTCACGTTTGAGACCTCTTGGTCTCTTATGGCCATATTTGTCAAAGTTAACACCTCACAGATACTTTTTTTAACTGGAAACCTGTATTTTTGATTACATCATTTGAGCATATTTTTACGTATTGTAAAATCGTTGTTTGTCGAAAGTACTTTGGTACCAGTGTCGTCACTTCAGGATTATTAATAATATTGATGGCAAATTGCAATTACAACGGTAAAAATTTTGTAAATATAATTCGAATCTTCATTGAAAATTTAAATCAATAAAAGTGTATTACACTTTTATTAAAAAAAGTCTGACTGAATGATAAATAAGCCTGGCCAAGGTCATTAATCTTACAGAGCCGTACTGGGTATGCATCATAATACTTGAATAAGTACAATAATAAAAACAAAAATATTTTATATATTGTGATGTATGTTTTTGTACCATTTCGTTCGCTTTAAATTCTTTTTTTATGTATTTCCTTATATTTGGTAAGCTTAGTGCTGCACATTATTATTAAACTGTTAAATGACTTTCACACATGTACATTTTATATCTAAGTGATAACTAATAATAAATGAATAAATAAATAAATAAATAAATAAAATAAATGGAAATAAATTTTATTAATACTGGTACACTTTATAACAATATGTACAAAACTCACCTTCTTAAGCAGATTTATGAAGTAGCTTGGTTGTCGTTATCACAAATTGGAGCACTTCTATAATAACTGTGTAGCATCAAATATGTTTCTACAGTTGTCTCAGTAAGCGATGTTCGCTGTGGTGAAAAAAATATGTTTGCATTTTGAAAAAGACCGTTCGACATCTACGGATGTAATACAGGCATAAGTAAAACACTCTGTGAACTCACTTAACGCAGCTGTAGATGCACCATCACAAATTTGTCTTAATTTGGTAAAATCAGGATCTTTCCGTAATACACTCTCGAATTTTTCAATAACGGGCTTATTTTTTTGCGTCATTTATAGTCTGTAGCTGTGTATTTACGTCGTCCACTATTTGCAGCGATTCCACTAACGACAACGAAGTATTTTGCAATTTTTCTATTGCGTCGTGTAGTCCTCTATAATTGTTATAAACAGTTTTTAAATCTGTTTCAAGGGAAACATCTTGAAAGCTTGTCTGGCTTTTCTTAATAGCTGCAGCCTCGTTAGGGTTGAACTGTAGTATCACAGCTTTTATTTGTTGAAAATATTCAGCAGCAAAATTTGGTACACTTGTTCTAAAGACCAAAGACAATGAAAAATTCGGTGATGAGCAAAATTGGCCAGCTGAAAGGAGGTCCACGGGACTCAAACTTTTTTGTATTTGTCTTTACAAAAAAATATACTCTTGAAAGATTATAAACCATGTCTACTATATCAAGGCAATAAAATATATTTTCCAAGTACTTAAATAAAGCTGATGTAAATTGAAATTTTTTACACATTTAACCTCATAAAATTGGGTTAGGATAAATTTGGCAGTTTGACTTTTGAAATATCTAATTTAGTTACAAAAATGTCTACGTCAATAAGAGATTATTAAAATATATGACGAATTATTATTGACAGTATCGAACGACGCTGATAATTAGTTATTTAAAAATTTTAATCAAACATTTCAAGGTACGCTATTAAAATTTAATTGAGGTAAGTGAAGAGTTAAATAGAATGATTTTTTACATTAGGATGATATATACTGGTATAAGAAAGTTATGTGCTGGCCACATCAAATATTTTTGGTATATGAAAATGCGTTTTTACGTGATCATAATCCATGTTTTCAAATATGAGCTTCTTGCGCAAGATAATTAAAGAAATGTCAGAGTATCAGATCACTTTGTTCACGAATCATTGGCACGAAAGAACGCAGTTCTTGATGTTTTCACGCAATCAACGTTGACCTTTGGTCACTAGTGAATAAAAATTCATTTTCGCTCACTAGTAGTTGATTCTAATTCACCCACAAGAATTTATTATTGTTAAAAACTTGGACCAAATTTAATAAAATTTATTTGAGAAAACAGTACGTCATTACTTATTATTAGAGTAAACATAGAATTTGAGAAAAAACAGTACATTATTCCTTATTATTAGAGTGAACACACAAATTAGCGACTCCAGTATTGCCTTGAAAATTAATTATAGCTGATTGTTTACATATAGAATCCTTAACTGAAGCCATCTCGGCAGAATCAGACACGCTCAATTTTAAATAATTATTCTCACATTGTTTTTCTCTCATAAATCGATCATCGATCATCCCTTAAAATGGGATTCACATGTCAGCTATATAATTAAAATATTACAGTTTATGTTATACAAACATAAATGTCTACAAAAAAATACTCAACGTTACTCAAATGAAAAACATATACTATGCGTTGATAGAATCCTATTTAAATTATGGTATAATATAATATGTAATTTTTATTTATATTTATATTATTTATATTTAGATTACTTATAAATTTTTTCATTTATATGTATTCCCACGCACAAATTTCTCTTTAGATATTTACAGTGGTGTATTGTGTTTATTTAAATTCTAGGTAAATATAAAACAACATTACCAAAAAAAATTATGCAATATTACCTAGATACAATTATAATACAAGACAAAAACACAAATTTATTTATCCTCTGATGTTAAAACTATTGGTCAACAGTCATATAAATTTTTAGCTCTCAAATTATACAATACTGTCCCGGAAGAAATAAGAAATATAAAAATAACTTGCAAATTTAAAAGAAAACTAAAACAATTTAGGTATATTAGAAAATGACAGAAAAATATTATTTATAGAATATAGTCGATTTAAAAAATGTTATTTATGTAAAAATATCACTTATTCACATTCTGTAGTTTACTGTTTTAATTAAGTATGCACTTTTTTTAATTTTCTTAAATTACTTCAGTAAATAGTGAATAATATGATTATATGTTACATATTTGTATGTAAGATACAAAATTAGGTGTAGTTTATTGTTTGCTTCATTTCAAAATAAGTGTTAGCTCACTTATTTATACATTTTTGTTACTTGTCATTTCTGTAATGCTACTTCTGGTAAACAAATAAACATTATTATTTTTTTTTTCGGATTATCCGATGACGGACAGTCCTCCCGTGGCCTCCGAGGCCCCATGAGGAGTCGCGCCGGCGCATTAACTGCAGCCATTCCCCACATCCCGCAGGGTTACTGACTGTTGATACTTGAGTCATGTGCCCTAAGCAAACGGAGAGAACCCAGAATGACCGTCTTCTGCATTTGGCCTGCTAGCCACTCGGCTGATTTTTGGCAGGCTGGTATAATATTCTGTTCCAAGAGCAGAGTAGGCTTTATCCCTCCGAGTACACGGATTATTAGGACGACCATTTTGACTGAGTAGCCTGGATACAGCACTTGAAGCTCGTACCAGAGATCGTGGTGTTTGGTCCGTTTCTCCTCCTTCAATGTGATGTTTTTCTCCGCAGATGCCGAGAACTCGATGACATACATCACCTTGAGTTGATGGTCGAGGAGGACTATGTCAGGCTTGTTAGCCTGACCGTTGGAAACGAGTAGTTCCAGTAAATCCGGCATTTCGTGTTCTCGACAACGGACTCAACATCTCCGGAGATGTAAGGCAGCACTGGTGTCTGGTCTACCCCGTACGAGTGCCTTAAATGGTAGTATAGCACTTGTAACGCCGCGTTATGTCGGTGGATGTAGGCCGAAATCGCATATATGGGGCATGCAGAGACTAAGTGCATGAGCGATTCCGGCGCCTGACTGCAAGTCCTGAAGTTGATATTAGGTGTTGATAACACCGTCCTGGCAGGCGGTAATGAATCCGTCGGTCTCTGACTTAAGCCTGGCTGTCCTTAAAAAAGCGAATGTTAGTCTGGTCGATAAACCCAGCGTTTCTATGTTCTTATAGAAGACATGCTACCGAAATAGATTTTCCTATTCGGCAGCTCTAATTCGGGCTTTCAGATGATTTGGCTGAAGTTCGGTGACTTACTCTACATCAGCAACTTGCCGACGTTTTCGCCTGTTGTCAAATACGAGACCGAGTTAATCTGCTGCCTTGAATAATCCTGCTGCCACAACTACAGTTTCGTGATGTTTCACAAACCCTAAGAGGGGATATGAGCTATTGAGGATGTTACATGCCATACTCAGTACTACTCTACCATGCGTACATTCCAGGCTCAAGAGTCCTCAGCCCCCCCGTTGACGAGGGAGGTACACGCGAGGAACGGACGATCTAGGATAAATACTACTGTGAATATTCATCATCTTGCGGGTATCTCTGTCTAATTGGCACAGCCCATCCACAGTCCACTTTACTACTTCGAAGGAGTAAAGAACAGGAACGGCAAGCAGTTAGTTGCAGACATCTTGTTCTTCTTCTTCTTTTTTTTTTTTTTCGGTTTCCCGATGCCGGTCAGTCCTCCTGTGGCCTCCGACGCCTCACGGGAGTCGCGCCGCAACATTATTATTATTATTACTATTATTATTATTATTTTTATAAGGGTTGATGACTTAACTCCCTGAACAAACATCAATTTTGTTGAACACTGAATCTTCGATACAACCTTCAGCCACCATGTCGTTTAAGACGTATTAAATCACCTCCAGAATGAACTGAAACAGTGGCTTAGGATTGTCGAACACAATGGTCAGTGTATTGTTCCGGTTTAGGTAGATTTAAGTAACTTGCAATTGAAAGGGTGGATGGATAACGACGTTAACTCATATTGTTTCAAAAATTGAAGTATCCTATTCAATAAAGGTGTTGTGATGATAGAACTTGTCACCAATGTTTTGTTAAGTTTCTACGACCAGATGCTTTGATACCAAATGGATAAAGGAGCGAAGACACAACATACAATAAACCTAATTTTTTAAAAACAAATCCTATACTCTGTGCTCTAATTCCTTGACACCAATTTGTAATAAGCCATATCTTTTTTCCTCACCCGATTCGCAGCTTATTACCATGTCAATTCGCAATCTACGTTTCTTTACGAAGCGATTGATACATGAATCACTGAAATCTCATGGAAGTACCTTGCTGACAGACTAGCTGACTTTATTATTTATCAGTATACTTGATGCTGGTAATGTATCTTTTCTGCAACAGAGACCAGTCAGTTTTCTCCCGACTATTGCATAAATGGTAATATTTAAATTTATGGTTGAGTAATTGCTTCGTAAACCTTAATTCATTGTTGCTCCCTACGCCGATCTAAAGTGTGTAAATTGGCGACACACTGAAGCAAAGGGACTAAGTTTGAGGGCAATAAAAAAAGACTTTTCATCGCAATAACGCGAAGTCGACAATCCCCTAGCGCCTCGTAAAGATGGAAGCTTTCTTAATGTTTTCTTATATATACATGTACAAGGGAGAAATTTCCAACAACTCGTAATAAACTGGGAGAATACGATAAACTTTTAAAGTAAATATCCAAATGTATGCAATGATATACGGCATAGTAAAAATATAATGAAACTAAAATAATAGTTATTTATGGTACAAGTGAGTAAAATTTTATGAAATGTCTTTAGTATCGCGTGGCATACAATATTTTATCCAACAAGATCGGTTAAATGGGATAAATTCTAGCAAATTTTATGCTGATTCCAACGTACAACCTTGTTCTTGCAAGGAACAGCCTACCGAACGCATTGTCACGGCGCCATCAGTCACAAACATCAACACTTGACTTTTTGACAGTTCAAATTTTTCTAACGTCTCCAGCACCACCCTGGTAATTGTTTCGCTAGTACACTGACTTAGTCTTTTGCTAGCTAGTAACAGTGAAACTATCGGTTTAAGAGAGTCCAGGACTCGTACTATAACATCTAAAATAGAATTTTTTTTACAATGTGTTGTCTCATCAACATATAACCACAGTCATGTATTTTTTAATTCACATTTCATCTTATTTACCATGACTACGTGTACAGTTGGTAGATAGTTACATAACGTTGTGCGACTTGGTAACTTCACCTGGGCATTGTATTTATTTCAGAACTCTCGAAATGGTTGTTTATCGAGTATGTGCAGCGGAACATCACAAGCAATCAGCATTAATAGTAAATCAAACATAAACTGTGTTGTCGAAGGCACGCCATTTTTTTTATTTTTATGGTGTACACTGTTTACGTGAAGTCCATAATCACCCTTATCCCAGTACATCAAATCTTTCTCGCACACTTTACAAATTATTTTAGCACCATCATAGAATAAATCGGGGAATTCAGCTATGAATTTATTCACTTTGTCAGCAAATGGCCGTTTTCTACCCCTGCGTACGTCTGCTATGCTTTATTATTAAATTAATATCAACAATACAGTACAACAAATAAAATAAAAACACAAAAACAATATATAATACGCCCAAGTGACAACGTGTACACAACTCGAAAGCTAATAATAGACTGGACTGGAGAAAGAGTTTCACCGGAAGTGACACTAACTTTTGATCTTTAAATGGAACAGCCTGTATATTATTGCATTTTTGAAGTCTGCATAATTTTCTGAACCCAATGATATCACATATGTGACATTTCAAACGTCAATATTTGTTTTAATGTAATTTTTAGTTTTCCAGTCATGACTGTTCTAATTGATCCGTGTAATGCTAGAAAAATCGAAATCCCGTCGAAAATTATGCCATTTATAAGCAAATAAAGTTAATCAAAATGGTTTTTGGGACGAAACACAATTTTTTCAAATGGAACGATATTGGTACCGTGGTACCATTTATTAATATTAGTTGTTTGAAATGTTACTTATGTGGTATCATTGGATGAAGAAAATTATGCAAAATTAAATAATGCAATAATATACAGGGTGTTGTATTTGAAAATCAAAAGTTAGTGTAATTTCCAGTGAAACCGGAAGTGAAAAAAGTCACTCATATGTCAAAAAGTGACGTTTATTAAGTACAGAGGACAATCTAAATTTCAATCATTTATCTTCAAAACTAAAGGGAGTGTACTATGTTCCTGTTACACCCGGTATAGTAAATAATAAATAAACACCACAAAAATTAGACAACTCTGAAATTTAAAGCCGTAGTTGTCTAGAAGGGGAATACACTTAGAAAGACGGCGACATATAACCATTCCCACCGACACTGCCAGTGCTGATGGCGGGATTCGAACCCAATTCCAATTCCAATTTAAAACGTTTATTAAATATTAAATACATTATACAGAAACTTAGATGAGGCATACAATGAATCATAATATGTACATATTCACAACAAAATTAAAATTAAAATTCATTATAAACACATACAAAATGGCAGCTGTGATAGTTAGATTTATAGTCACATTTTTCATAGTGCGCTCGAGCCCACTACACCACTGACGTGATGGAATGACGTCTGCTTTTCTTTAACGATATATCCGAGGAAAAATTTCACGTTTAGGAATAAAGTTCATCTTGATATATTAAAACAACACAATATACGCGAGACAATAAAATAATAATTATAGCCAAGTTTAAATTTCTACCTTCTAACTTATTAAAAGAGCAATAACAATAAGGTAAATATGTAGAAACATAACAAGAAAATTTATAGCAGAATTATATCAAGTTATTACTAAAGTGAATATCTTTATATCTTTGTAACAAACTTTGAAGACATGGTAAATACGAATTAATTTACTTTAATTGATTCTAAACAGGTAAACTTATGATTATTTACGCAAATTTAGTGTAATTAAATTTAACGTTTTAACCTGAACATTATAAAAGTCACTCAAAGCATCATTTCCACACAAAAAGTAAATAATAAGTAAGCCTGGACAAGGTCATTAATCATACAGAGACGTACTGGGTATGCATTATATCATAATACTTGAATAAGTACAATAATAAAAACAAAAATATTTTATATATTGTGATGTATGTTTTTGTACTATTTCGTTCGCTTTAAATTCTTTTTTTATGTATTTCCTTATATTTTGTAAGCTTAGTGCTGCACATTATTATTAAACTGTTAAATAACGTTCACATATGTACATTGTATATCTAAGTGATAACTAATAATAAATAAATAAATAAAATAAACGGAAATAAATTTTATTAATACTAGTACACTTTATAAAAATATGTAGAAAACTCACCTTTTTAAGCAGATTTATGAACTAGCTTGGTTGTAGTTATCACAAACTGGAGCACTTCTATAATAACTGTGTAGCATCAGATATGTTTCTACAGTTGTCTCAGTAAGCGATGTTCGCTGTGGTTAGAAAATATGTTTGTCTTTTGAAAAAGACCGTTCGACATCTACGGAAGTAATACAGGCATAAGTAAAACACTCTGTGAACTCACTTAACGTAGCTGTAGATGCACCATCACAAATTTGTCTTAATTTGGTAAAATCAGGATCTTTCCGTAATACACTCTCGAATTTTTCAATAACGGGCATATTTTTTTGCGTCATTTATAGTCTGTAGCTGTGTATTTACGTCGTCCACTATTTGCAGCGATTCTACTAACGACAACGAAGTATTTTGCAATTTTTCTATTGCGTCGTGTAGTCCTCTATAATTGTTATAAATAGTTTTTAAATCTGTTTCAAGGGAAACATCTTGAAAGCTTGTCTGGCTTTCATTAATAGCTGCAGCCTCGTTAGGGTTGAACTGTAGTATCACAGCTTTCATTTGTTGAAAATATTCAGCATAATAAAAAGCTCCCTTCAACCACGTTCCTCAACGTGTAAGAATCGGCTCCGGTGGTTCCGGAATACCAGGACATAGTGTGTGAAATGCTCGAAGCCGTTTAGGAGATTTGAGAAATACTTTTTTTGTATTTGCTATTAATGCATCTACCTCTGGAAAACATTTTCGAATCGTTTCTGCTACAAGATGGAACGCATGCACTTTACACTTAACATGTAAAAACCTACAATCGTCTCTTTGAAGAAAGCGGCTCACCAAACGCATTGTCGCAGCACCGTCGGTCACAAACATCAACACTTGATTTGTTGACAGTTCAAATTTCTCGAAAGTCTCCAACACCACCCGCGTAATTGTTTCGCGAGTACACGCAGTTAGTCTTTTGCTAGCTAGTAAAAGTGGAAATGTTGGTTTAACAGGGTCGAGTACACGTACTATACCCTTTAAAATATAACTTTTTTTTACAATCTGTCGTCTCGTCAACACATAACCACAGCCGTGTATTTTTTAATGCACATTTAATCCTATTTACAATGTCTTTACGAACACTTGGTACATATCAACGTAACGATGAACGACTTAGTAAATTCACCTGGGGATTATATTTATTCCAGAACTCCCGAAATGCTGGTTTATCCAATATGCACAGGGGAACATCACAGGCAATTAGCATTAACAGTAAATCAAACATAAACTGAGGTTCCAAAGAAGACACGCCATTTTTTAAAATTTTTATGCCGGTTACTATTGACATGAATTTTGCAACCGTATTTATTCCAGCACAATAAGTCTTGATCACAAACTTTACAAATTATTTTACATCCATCATAGAATAAATCCGGAAATTCACTGATAAATTTATTCACTTTATCAGCGTACGGTCGTTTTCTACTCTTTACGCTCAACATTATTTATTATTTATTAGTACTCTATGCATCGACCGACAGATAACAACTGAAGTGTGTCGTGTCATCGTCATCGTAAACAAGCGCGCGATGGCATTGGTATTGCGCCCGACCCTGAATCTACCATCGCTTGGCCAGGCTTAATAATAAGTGATATCTTTTCCATTTTGTAAGGATACAAATCAAAGACTATTTTTTTTAAATATTTTATTCATCAAATGCCTCTATGCCTTATTAAATTAAATATAAGTTAAACAAAATGTTATTGTGGACTTGCTTTTAGTTAAATGTAATGTAATAAGGCCAAAGGAAGTTACTAAAGAACACTAATTATGTTTTATCGTTGATTCGATGGTTTTATATTAAAATGAGGATAAACAATGACTAAAAAATTTGTCATTTTTTTGTAAACTTTATGAATACTTTATGAATTTAACTAAATTCAGCAAAAAACCACATCAAAGGTAATTTATTACTGACGAACAAGCTTGAGAAATTTAATTCTTGAACATTTACTTTCTTTTAAGAAAGAGGCTTTAAAAAACTAACAAAAATCTAATATAAACTCAAAGCCGCCTTGAACCAACAACATTTGTATTTTACTATAAGTCTAAATGAGAATCTCAAGACAGTTGAAAATTTATCTGCTAAAAATCCCTTTTCCTTGATAAATTCATATTGTGGAGCAGTGTGTAACATTATTTAAAAGAAGTGAAGAAAACAAAGTAATTTTGGATGTCGTTGTCCATGTCTATAACGATGTTGCAAATAACAACATCGCAACTCAAATAAGTACAATTTCACAAAAGTAAACAAACATTTATTTATTTATTTATTTATTTATTTATTATATCAACATTACTTAGTTACATTTTTCCAATGTTTGAGGTTGTCAAAATGACTTTAAATGTATCCTATCTAAATATGTATAATGTTATATGTTATGTATGTGATATTTTTATCCTCGCACCGTCTACACACTGCGACCTTTGTAGGTAAACTCAATAGTGAACGGGGTTGCCACGAGTAGAAAAATATTGTACTGACAACATACCACAAATTGTAATGTTTTGTAATAAATGGCTGTAAATTTGAAAATGCTAAAATATTTTTCAATGAAACACATAGTAATTTTGAAACAGTGCTTTCTCTTATGAAATAATCAATTTTGTGTACCTTAAAATATTCATCTATCCATTTACTAACGTAATATGGAACTAGACCTAGTTAGAAGTAGTCGAGTCCTTTACGGACCTCGAGAAGTCGAGCTCCGTAAAGGAGTATGGACCTCAAGAAGTAGCTTATATTACATGTCAGAAAACCTAACCTGTTTTGACATTATTTTATTTTCAGTAGTACTTATTTCTGTTGGAAGTTTTAATTTAGTTGAAACAGCCAACACAGAATTTTTTAAGTTATTCGTAGCAACCAGTACGACAAAAACATGATCAATTATAAATTATTTCTTCAATAAAAAACAGAAAACACTTTATTTCCTATTTTTATTTCTAGAGGGCTTCCAGCCAAGTACATGAACAATTTGTCCTACGTTTCGTCCGAGTTTTCGGACTTTTTCAAGGTTAAAAGCTAATATAAATTTCCTATTTTAACTTCATTGTATGGGTGGATTTTATTTTGTTTTTCATCATTTATTTATTTGATAGGTATGTGATGTACGTGTAGTTCGACGAGTTAGGCATTCTCTGCCTAACTTGCAAGTGTAATTTTTTTGTTTCGACAGTTGAAAAGTTTTTGAGCCTAGATACTTTGAAAACTACGTAATTCTCCTTATTTTACTCACATATTAGTTATGCAATGACTATTTGGGGTAATTCATGTTATACTGTAAAACTTCATCTATAAAAAAAGTTATTAGATCATAATTAATGCAGCTATAGAGATCATTGTTCATATTCTTGAGTATTATGCCAATACCAACAAAATAAATTTTGTTGTTTAATGTCATTTTACAAATTGTTACGAACTTTTGCATTAAACAAATAATTGTCCTTGACGTGCAATACATGTATCCTTCTTATGTACATTGCTAATAAATGATTTAATTTTTGATGATTGTAAATTTTCCTGCATTTATTTAAAAATCATAGTCAGAATGTAAGCTAATTTTAAATAAAAATGGCCTTTTAAAATTTTTATATATAGTTTACAGTTATGGCCTGGTAAAATTATAATTTTGTGGTAATAACAAAGTATCTTTAAATAACAACATGCAATATTAAAATGACATTATAGTATCTTAACATACATATACGACGATATATTTTTTAAAATGTCAGGTGAGTATGATCATAATCAAGATCGTACCATTTTGATTAATATTTTAAAAAATAATTCGCCGTATCTTTTTATTTTGCAACGTAGGTAGGTTAATCCTAAATGAGTAATTATTCATGATAAGACAAACAGAAAAATTCTCATAAAATTCCTTTTCGGTGACCGGTGTGACCGGTTTCGTGAACAAGTAAATTTACTTCAAATCATCAGACATAGGACTACAATAATTAAAGAAAATGAGTATGGTGGTTACATACATAAATATAAATGTTAATAAGTTAATAAAACTTAAAACCAAGAATACAAAAGAAAATTATTTTAAAACACATACATACACTACAACAGTTTAAAATCTAATAGGGAATAAATATTTTAATAATGAAAAATTGATTAAAATAGTGCCCTCTATCGAACTATTTAAGGACTAACGTTAAATAAAAAAGAAAGATTGAAAACTGTATGTGAACCAGGTTTTTTATAATAGTGGAGTTTATTATATTCAACTGCAGACGGTGATAGCAGCTTTTGACACAAAACCTACAAAATGCCAAAAGTACTGACAATGCCATAAAACTAAAATTGAGGTTAAATAAAACATTTGATTTTGCCAGTAAGTAGTAGGATATGAATATTGGAAAAAAATATAAAAATACTACCAAGTAGGGTTTGTCGGTTTTTAAATACAGGGTTTAAAATCTTTTTTTTTAAATAAATTTGTAAAATTCGAAAACAGGTTTTTAAATTTAAAAAACCAGTTTTTGATACTAGAATTAATATGTAAAAATTAATTAATTATTTAATTAAAAACTTTAAAATTTTTACTTGAAATCGCCTCGGGCACAAGCATATTGAAGTAAAAGTTTGATAGGTATGACAAAAAGCTTAATCAAAATACTTTTATTCTACCTTATACAAAACACAAAGCGTATATTTGTCCTAGATATGATGGGAGCAGTTTTAGTACTTTAAAAAGTGTCTAGATGAGTGTACATTAATTTTATTTAATTTTAAAATCTTAATATGTAAACAAATTTTATCGGAAAACGAATTTTTACGGATTTTAGTTAATTCAGTTTTTTTTATAATTTGTTTTTGTATACATAGATTATATTTTATTTTTTGTACTTCCAAAAACATGAAGTAAACTGAAAAAATTTAATACAAGCATAAATATGTATTTTTTTACTCTTTTAATTACATTTTTTTTTTTGGAAAAATTCAAAAACCGGTTTAACCCGTTTTTTTGGAATACTGGAATTCGAAAACCGGTTGTCCAAAAGTCGGTTTTTGTATAAACTCTACTATCAAGCACATTTATGAAAAAGATTTAGTTCATATAGTTTTTTATTAAATTAATTTTAATTAAATAATGTCAACCAATTTTTGAACGGCTTGACATGGAACAGTATTTGCTACGCAATTGTTTAAGCTATTTGTATTTCAAAAAGGAATACTTTAATTCTAACAGAAAAAGATAACGATTTTGTTTAATAAATTAAACAAGAAACCTTTCGTTACCAACCAAATTTTTTTAATCGTATCTTGAGATACGATCATGTGTTCCGAAAAACCTCATAACAATGTTGACCTATATTCTATTTTCAACTCATATTGAACATTTTTTAAAAAATGTTCCCGTAATTTAATAATTTAAACATAAAATATCCCACGACAATTTTAACTAGTATTTAATATAAGTTAAATAAGGAAACCATAAACGAGCGGAACATTTCCGCTAGAACTATTTTTATTATCATAAGTGACAGATTCCATAACGTTTTTTATTTTATTTGGTTAATTTCACGAAGTAGTTAAAATCCCAATTAAAATACTGGCAATTATTAAAACATCAATTAAAACTTTCCGATTAGATAAAACTTTATACAAAATCCTTCATATTAAAACAAACAGAAAAAGACGAAGGCAGTGCGGTGGGCATGTGTTGCATTCACCCTAATTTAAATAAATTTAAATAAATCATCTCACTAAATAGAAGGTGCAGAAACCAGATTAAAAAGGGTCGTTGTTAGTTGCGATTACATCTTAAAACAAAAAGTTTAATTTATTCGGGTTGTATATATTGTCCTAAGTCTCCTTTGTAGAGATTAAATTGCCTAAAGGAAAGGTTTACCCGTACTGTTTATCTGCCGGTTTACAATAGGTATTACGGAAATTAGCTTTGCAATGAACGGCTTTATCGAATTACTCGCCTTCAAATTACCTCACTGGGACACTCTATCAAGCAACTAAATTAACTAGCGAACTATGTAAGACTGTCAGCAGCATAATAGTGACAAAGCTGATCAATTTTTCAAATAACAAGCCAAAACGAACATGTTTTGTGATCTTTTCTGTAGTAATATATTGCCTAGAAACTGCTTGAGTTCATTTTGATGTGATTTGACAAAAAAGTGCCCGAGACGCAGTAGTGGGAACTGTTTCAGTTTCAGACAACACGCTTTGAATGCTGAATTTTCAGATTATTTTTAATCACGAAATATATTAGATTATTTCCAGAACAAAAAATAGAACAAGTAATATGATTTAACTGACGTTTTCAGCTGTCAAGGCCAGTGCAATTTCGCTGTCATCTTACGTAAAATTTTCATTTGGAAAGCAATTTTCGCTGAAAGTTTGTTCTTGTTGGTCCAAATTTTCAAAATATTGCTATATCATTGGTTTTTATAATGTGAGGGAAATAGTCAGATAATTATTTACATGATGTCCCCTCATCCCCCAATGTTTTAGATATGAGCATGAATCAGACGTTCATTTAAAGATAAATAGATATATAGATAGATCGATAGAACTATCTTGGGACTTCCTACCATATGAATAATTCTTCTAAGCTACAATATCTACAGGCAAATTT
The DNA here is from genome assembly GCA_029963845.1 of Rhamnusium bicolor. Taxonomy (NCBI): domain Eukaryota; kingdom Metazoa; phylum Arthropoda; class Insecta; order Coleoptera; family Cerambycidae; genus Rhamnusium; species Rhamnusium bicolor. The sequence goes on along the minus strand of JANEYF010004803.1, from coordinate 60,538 downwards.
ACATACTACGCAAATGTTTTTTTTTGTCCTGTACAATCGCATCATCATATACAAGAACGCATTTACCGCCATATCAGCATGGCTTTAAAGATAATAGGTTTACAGCAGGCATGGACAACCACGGCCCGCGGACAGTATAAAGCCCCTGAGGGTATGTTTTACGGCCCAACTTCCTCATATGTTGAGAGAATGCAGTTTGCGGCCTTCTGAATGCCAAAAATTTTTCGTTCTGTGCAGGTCAAAATTTGGTAATATTTTATTTTAAATAAAATGTCCGGGCCTTCTAATAGTAAGTGCAGGAACGTAGACAATGAATGTCGTGTTTTATAGATGGAAACACTTACCAAAAAATATTTTCGGAATATCCGAAGCCGGACAGTGGCCTCCGACGCCTCACGGAAGTCGCGCCGGCGCATTAACTACAGCCACTCCCCACAACCCGCAGGATTAGTGACTGTAAATACCAGAATCGTGTGCCCTAAGCAGACGTAGAGAACCCAGAATGACCGCCTTTGCATTTGGTCTGCCAGCCACTCGGCTGATTTTTGGCAGGCCCGTATGATCTTCAGCTCCGTAGGCTTTATTCCTCCGAGTACACCGATTATTAGGACGACTATTTTGACCGAGTAGCCTGGACACAGCACTTGGAGCTCGTACCGGAGATCGCGATATTTGGTCCGTTTCTCCTCCTCCTTCAAGGTGATGTATTTCTCCGCAGGTGCCGAGAACTCGACGACATACATCACCTTGAGTTGATGGTCGAGGAAGACTATGTCAGGCTTGTTGGCTTGGATTAGCCTGACAGTTGGGAATGAGTAGTTCCAGTATATTCGACATTTCTCGTTCTCGACAACGGACTCAATATTTCCCGGGACGTAAGGCAGCACGGGTGTCTTGTGTACCCCGTACGAGTGCCTTAGATGGTAGTATAGCACTCGTAATGCAGCGTTATTATTATTATTATTATTATCATTATTAATTTGGTCCGCAAAGCATTTACAAAATTTTTATCTGGCCCTCGCCTAAAAAAGTTTACCCATGCTTGGTCAACAGTAACAAATTAAGTTGATTTTTACCAATTTATTGCTAATAATTAGGATGATATGATGTACATACACGGCCTTTAATCGGGTTGATCATAGAATATTATTAAATAAATTATCTAGTATGGGATTCAGTCAGATCTTGTGCAATTTAAATTTTATTTATTAGAAAGGAAACAATTTGTTGCTTATAATGGGTGCAAAACATCAATGTATACAGCTCTGCCAGGAATTCCACAAGGATGCCACCTAAGACCCCTTCTCTTTTTACAATTTACTGATGATTTGTGCATTAAATTACAGTTCGGATAGCTTGTATCTGTAGATGACATAATGATGTTTAAAAACATAAGCTCGGAAGCAGACTGTTTCTACAGTATGATCTTAAAAAGGTCCCAAATTGTTGGGTAGCAAATAATTTCCGTCTATATGTATTATGATTAACAGTCAGATAGTGCTTCAGAAAACTAGAATAAAAAATATATACAACTTGTCATATATGATTTGTTCATATGATATCCATAGATAATTACATAGAACTGTTGATACTTACGCTATATAATATTAAGTTTGTTGAATAATTGATCGTTTAGTATAGAACAAGAAACCTTAGTAAAACAGATAAAATGCAGGATTTTAGAAAATGTAAGTAATTCAACCTGAAAATAAGTACATGGCCACATTTTTCTAGTTTGGTTTAGCATAAACACGAAATAAACTATACATTTTTTTATTTAACTGGAGTATCCTATAGGGCTAATTTTTATAAACTGCTGGCCAAATGAAACTTATACAGTTGATTTCAATAAAAACTGGTACACTTTCTTTTAGCTATGTAAATCATTCGTTCTTTGATTGATATTAATAATCTTACAAATGTCACTTTGACGTTAATCAGTGGCGTCATTATTAAAAATGGTTCGACATATAACAGATATTCAAAAATTTCGAATTGTTTCTAAAATTTGAAGATGGTTGGTCCGTAAGAAGACTTGCTGCTGAATACAATGTGTGTAAAACCACGATAATGAGTGTTAAAAAACAATGAGAAACCAACCAAACGGTATCCCGTAAAGTTGGTTCCGGTAGGCCCAGAAAGAGCAATAATTAAGAAGATGAAAATCTTATAAATTACCTAATAGAAAACCCTTTCCAGACTGCAGTATATGCAATTTCAGAGACAAATTTCTCTGCTTCGGTATCTACTGCTTGCAGAAGAATAAAACTACAAAGCGACTTGAAGAGTTGTTCAGCGGCTAAAAAATACAAAATTTCAGAAGAAAAGAAGCAGGGTAGGATTATTTTTGCACTCAGCTATATAATCAATGATGAAAACTTCTGGGGACAAGTTGTCTTTTCTGACGAAAAGGTTTTTAAATCTGTAACGATGGACATGTTCGCGTATATAGGCCTCCTTCCACTAGATACGATGAAAAATATACTTTCGATCCACAAATATTAGGAAGGTTTTCAGTCAATGTCTGGGCTTGGATGAGCCTAAATGGGTTAGGTGTGTGTTGGAAGAGTGGTGGTCATCTTAATTCCATTAAATATATTGAAATATTAGACATTATGTTGCCGTCAGTAATAGAGGTGTTTCCGGAAAATAATTTTATTTTCCAACAAGACAACTGCTCCATACATACGGCCCATCACCGTGGCCATCTAAAAGTCCGGATTTAAATCCAATTGAAAATGTGTGGGGACTAATGGTGAAACATATAAGAAAATTAAATAACCATCCAAATAATGCCCAAGAATTGGAAGGGATAATTGAAGACGCTTGGGAGAACTTGTCGCAAGAAGTTGACCTTGCAAGAAATCTGATTTTGTTCATGCCTGCAAGACTTCAGGCAGTTTTAGACGCTAATGGAGCAATGACAAAATATTAGTTCATTCTGTATTACGTAATTGAAGTTCATTTATTTTTTTTTATTGTATTTTTATGTTCAGTTTGCATTGTTTACATTTCTTTTAATCTCAAGTGGTATTTTTGTGTTCTTATTTTAAAAATAGAATTATCATTATTCAGTTAGTATTACAACCATTAGTAGAATTATCCGTAACATATATTATTTTTTTAAACAATAATATGGCAGGCTTGAAAATCTTTTTAAAAAGTTATTTTCTAATTATTTTTTAAAATTCCATTTGAATATAATAAAAGAGAAAGGTTTAATAAGTTTAAAAACACAAAGAAAACCGATCTCCTCCAAAAAACCCAGGTTCGGGGTAAATCACCTCTTTTCCATCCCCCTCTCGACATGCCTGGCCAGCCCTATTTACAGACATATGCACACAACTAAACTATTAAGATTTTCGATTACAAGAGTTGTACCAATTTTTTTTGAAATCAAGTGTACTATCGTCATGTTATTTATATATATATATATATATATATATATATATATATATATATATATATATATATATATATATATATATATATATATATATATATATATATATATATATAACTTAAGTATAATCCCCGCGCATCCACCAATTGTAACGATTATCCTACTTTTATTTATTTTCATTTTTGTCTTATAGATTCACAGCATCCCAATTTTATTTAACTCCTCAACAGTAGTATGTAATATACAAATTTCAACAAATGTATCCCCTCTAACGTAAAAATGAAGAAAAAGTTTGTAATCGTGTAAGAGGAGAAATAAATAAAAATTACTATGGTAGTAATTTAGTGTTTTCTGCGTGGTGTACGAAAATACGAATACGTAATTAAAACCATATTATTCATTTATATTCCCTTATTTAATCTGTTACAAAATTTTTTCTTAATTTTAAACATCGAAGGTGATACAATTTTTTGCAAATTGAGCATTTTGTTATTAGCGAAGACTTTTTAGAAGCAAAATAACATTTTATTGAAGAGGTTTCGCAATATCCAATTTATCAACCGATCCCAGAAGTGATATGGCGTCATTATCAAAGTAGATTGAAACTGTATCTGCATAATAATTTACTAATTACTGGGAAAATGTGTACACAGTAATGTTTGCAAAGGTATTAACCATAATAATCCTTTCATATCATCAGAAAATTACACAGTATACACCAACGCATATGTTTCAGATGAACACCAAAATGTATTATATTAATTAAGTTGCGGTAAAGAGAATACAGATTTTTCTATATCCTTTGTATAAATAGGGATACTAGTTACTAATAAATGTGATGAGTAAAACAAATGCTTATACAATAAAACATTAAAAAATTCATGCAAATATTTCTTAATATCATCAAATTGTTTGTAATACTGTTTAGAGTGTTTAGTATTATCGATTATTTATAAAAAAAACTGCTGTCAATTACTTGGAGTAAAACTCGACGTGTGGTGGAGTTTATAATAAAAGTAATTTTTGACGTTTCAAAAAAGTCACATTTTTTTAGGTTTCAAAAAAGTCACACTTAGACGTTTCAAAAAAGTCACATTGGTGGAATGTCACTAATATTTTTTTTAGACATTGGGACCGATTTTGTTCATCAACAAACTCAATTTCTTCCTTGATCTCTAGAATGTGTATACCAAATTTGAAAGCTTTATCTCAAAAACTGACACAGACAGACAGATACACACACACACATACACAGACAAAAAATTTTTTCTGTCTGAAATTTTGTGTATCGTCATAATTCGTCGAGATCCGACCAGAAATGCAATAAAAATTTTCAAAATTTTTTTCACGAATACATAACCCTCACTTTGAGGGATGAGGAAGTAATAAGTGGCAGAAAGCACTATGCACTATGCACTAGAGGTCCAAGTACATGGATTTGTGCTTGGACCTCTACTTTATAACGTAAAGTACACGTCCGAACACAGAATCATATAGGATATGGGGAAAATACAGAAGTCAATTCAAAGTCCGGAAGGATCCTCAAGATTTTTTTTTTACAGTCTATATATAATACATCATATTTCTTTCATTCTCACTAAAGCGAAATTCGATAAAAAAATAAAGGTGTTTTATTTATTAAATTTCCAAGTTTCCAATCTTTATTTCAAATCAAATTCGCTTCATTTCAATTTTATAATTGATAACTCACTAGAAAATTATGCAAATTATTGTTATTTTTATATTTTATTATAATCTCTAAAATAAAATTTAATATACTGCAATTGTACGTTCTAATGGCATTTCTTGTTATCACTAAAGCTGCAAATCGTTTCTGTGTATCATGGTCGTAGAGTACAGATGTACTTACTGTCACCGGCATTCACCTTGACCGCGAAACTCTTTCTCCAGTCCAGTCTATTATTAGCATTCGAGTTGTGTACATGTTAAGTCACTTGGGCGTAATGCATATTGTTTTTGTGTTTTTATTTTATTTGTTGTACTGTATTGTTGATATTAATTTAATAATAAAGCATGACAGACGTAAGCAGGGGTAGAAAGTGGCCATTTGCTGACAAAGTGAATGAATTCATAGGTGAATTCCCGGATTTATTCTATGATGGTGCTAAAATAATTTGTAAAGTGTGTGAGAAAGATTTGATGTGCTGGGACTGTGGACTTCATGTAAATAGTGTACACCATAAAAATAAAAAAAATGGCATGCCTTCGACAACACAGTTTATGTTTGATTTACTATTAATGCTGATTGTCTGTGAGGTTCCCCTGCACATACTCGATAAACAACCATTTCGAGAGTTCTGGAATAAATACAATGCTCAGGTGAAGTTACCAAGTCGCACAACGTTATGTAACTATCTACCAACTGTACACGTAGACATGGTAAATAAGATGAAATGTGAATTAAAAAATACACTACTACACGCTATAGGTGACGCAACAAATGAGCGCGTTAAAGAACAGTTCGCAAGTGTGTTAAATAAAGACACCGGTTTTACCAAATTAAGACAAATATGTGATGGTGCAGCCCCAGATCCGTTAAGTGCGTTCAAGGACTATTTTACGTATGCGTGTATTACATCAGTAGATGTCGAATGGTCGTTTTCAAAATATAAGAATATATTTTCACCAAAGCGAACATCACTCATGGAGGCAACCATAGAAACACACCTGATGCTGCAAAATGGCTACACACCTTCTCCAGTTTCTGATAAGCAAGCTAGTTGATCAAGCTAGTTAAGAGGGTAAGTGTTACATACATTGTTATAAATTGTAACAGTTTATTGTTTCTCGTATTAGTTAATTTCGCGTACGTCACTGTCTCGCGAAACATTTTTGACAGCCCTAGTTATCACTGTCCAAAAGAGAAACAAAATGTAAAACTCTTTTACTTGAAATAAATGCCATTCAGTAATTACATAAATGAAACTACTGTAAAGTATATTTCTGTCAATCAGTGCATTATGTATCACAAATAGCAAGAAAGAACATTTTTTTTAACATGTATTTAAATAGCATATTGTTAATTTTACTAATCTATTTGTTGCTATATATCAATGATGTATATGACATATACTAAACTTACATAGATATATCTACAAAGATAGAGAATAATGTTTAAAAAACATATGCTGAGTTCATTTCTGCTTTTATGGGGTGTCAACTCGGCTCGCTTTAAGAACCAACAGTAATCAATCACCCATCATGGCTGAATCCCTTGGTCCTTGAAACGAATTTCCAATGTCCTGATACCTTGATGAAATCTTTCTCCTTGATCGTCGCTTACCGCATCCAAATTTTTAGGAAAACAATTTAAACGAGAATGCAGAAAGTGAATTTTTAGACACGCGGAAAATGATGAATTTCTTTTTCTAAAAGTAGTAACCTTTGTTTCATTAGCCGGTAAATTACACTTCTTAAGTCGGGAACCAGGAAGTTCTGCTTATTGTTCTGACTTTCTGGAATATACAAAGGGTCAGCACACTCGTCTGGGCTGTCTGAAGAGGCGTTACTATTTGCATTACCTCCCAAAGCAATATTTTGCCAATCTAAAGGAGCAATTGGCACTGGTAAGTCTGATGCATTGTGAGGAACATGTCTTAGGGCTTATGGCAAATTCGGATATTTGATATTTTGTTTTTCTTTTTGGAATATCTCACAGTTCTTGTTACACCAAAGAAAGCAATCGTCTAAATGAAAAAATGACATGCTTTTTTCTTTTCCATTTTATCCACTGCACTAGTGATACGCAATTACTTACACAACAAACGTGGGGAGCTCATTCCTTGTCTTGACCTCCGACTAAAATTTCAAAATATAGAAAATACGCTTCTCTCACATTTTCTGACAAGGAATTCTCCACAAATGTAACAAAACTTGTCAAGTAAGGTTTTGAAACTTCGGCGCGTTTGACTGGATATTTTTGCTGTAACAGAGTTATGTAGACATATTCGAATATTCGAATATTCGAATATTCGAATACTCGAATAATTCGAATTATTCGAATAGGTATCCGAATAATCCGGATCCTCGAATATTCATCATTAATAGGTATTGCATTGAATACTAGCGAATAGTGAATACTGTATTTGAGTATTTGGTTGGATAGATCACAATAATAGTCGTGATGTAATCCACTAAGCAGCAATTTGATTTGCTTTCCATACCCACAATAGGGTATGTCTCCTGTACATGTGCTTTAAGAGTCCCAATTATTTAGTTAGTATTTTATTTTAGGATTGAGGCGCTATTGTTCAAATTTAACTATTGAAGCTTAAATAAAACGAAAACAGAGCTAGTTTATTATACTTCTGTGTCATGACTATTTTTCCTTTTCGAAAACAATAAAAGTGCTCTAAAATTATAATGTTTTTATAAAAGACGCAGATTGTGAAGGTAAAACAAATATATGAAAAGTCAATAGTTAAATATTTACAGGTTTTCTAAAATTTAAAATTTAATTTTAACCCCTGCCTTAGTACAGTAAGAATAAGGTCAAGGCGAGAAAGAGATGGAATAGTTTGACTGGGAGTAAAACGTACCACTAATATGATCTATTTATATATTTGGATTTTAGAATAGGTACCTACCTATACCTACTATCTACCTACTTTGGTTGGATGCATACTGCATACCTATTCGTACATAATTTAATAATATATTTTAATATTCAAATTTACTCGAATATAATCGAATATGCGAATACTCGAATATATTCGAGTATTCGAGTATTCAAATATTAGAATATTCGAATATATTCGAGTATTCGAATATTTCGAATATTCGAATAATTTTCCATTAGAATAATTCGTATTCGAATACTCGAATATTTGAATACTCGAATTATTCGTCTTCGATTCCCAGCCTTACATATTAGGACTTATTGGATATTTTTTTCAGATAATAGGGAGCTATTAACAATATAAAAACAGTAGTGTGAACAAAAATTGTGTCGGCCAGTGTAATTTATAATTGGTGGCTGTAAGGCTGTATTTATTTTAAAAAATTGTTCCGTACTCTTTTGTCCTATAACCGTTAGGAAGGACAACGATTGTTGCCAAAGGGAGGCTAGTGTCTGATGAAGCTATTATGTCGCGTTTACACGATGCAAAACTGTTACACGACCATCTAAGGCTTTTATCAAGTAGATTCTCCAACAAATATCTTGTTGGAATACTTGAGGCAGTGTTGAACATAGAGGTAAGACTCAAGGCATTTCAGAACAAACATTGTAACTTCTAAACTATCACAGAAGCATGTAGTTGCTCCATCAAATTGTTGTGAGGTTATCAGAAGTAAACAAAGTTGAGAAAACTAAAAGTTATTTATTATTTTATAAAGTATGTATGTAAATATACTGTGTTCATTTCAAACGTTATCCCCACTATTCGTTAGAAACTGAAAGGTAAATGCAATAGAAAATCGTATCTTGTTAAATGACAGAGGAACAAAGTCAAAACAATTTTAAACAGTAATAAAATTATGAAGTACTTTAGATACTATTACCTTACGTTCCAAATGAGCTACGTACTGATTAGTAGTTGGCAAATTGGTCCGCAAGTCATGGGCGGTGCCAGGTAGAGAAATACCCAAATACGTAAGTGACTCTTGTTTACTATTTTAGCAAAGACTAACATTTGATTTTAGTCTATTGGTATGCCACGTATTGTGTACAATGTACTTTATTCCTCTCCGTTGTGTTGTTGATGATTTTATTTGTTGTATTTTATTCTTGATATTAATTTAATAATAAAGTATGTTAGACCTACCTAAGGGTAAAACACGGCCCTACGCTGACAAAGTAAATAAATCTATCAGTGAATTCCCAATTCCAATTTCAATTTAATCAGCTTTATTTCCTATTTTATTCACATTTCTAATTAAGGCAACGTTTTATTTTATTTATTTTATATATAAATATATAAACACAAACAAACAATAACACAGTTTACAGAAAACGTGGGTGATTGTATATACACAGGAAAAATTCCAAAAAACGTGCTCAAAATAATGATTTTATTTTGAAAATAAAATTTGACTTTACGTCCGCGGTGGGGTTTGGAGTAGGGAAGGCATGTCTATGCATTGTAAGGCGTGAATTCCCGGATATATTCTACAATGGTGCTATAATTTGTAAGGTGTGCGAGAGAGACCTGATGTGCTAAGACAAACGTGATTGTAACCGTCACACAGTGGGCGGAAACGCCAAAAAGCTGGCCAAAATTTAAAAAATGAAGATTTTTTTTTTGAAATGGAAACGTTTCAAATCGTTGTAGTGGTACCCCTAGCATTAGAAACGACCGATAATACCGGTCCAGGTTCACTACCTGAGCGAGGAAATTACTTATTGTGCGACCGTGCAGCGCGTCACCTCGGCAGCTCGCAACTCTTCAAAAATCGATAAATTTTGTCTACAGCGTAAAAATTCTCAAAGTGCAGTTTTCTGTGTCATAAAAATGGATTCTGCATCAGAAAGTAAGTACAATTAAAATATCTCAGTATCAGATCAGTTTATTTATATGGTAATTAGTAAATAATTATCGAAGTGGAGTGCATTTTTTGTACATGCAACGATTCATAAACTCCACAAAAAAAGCCATAAGTTACGCGGTTGGTGATGGTTGGTCTTGAAACTTATTGGAATGTGTTCAATGAACATTTTTTCGAAAGTGTATAAAAAATTAGCTGCATCTTTTTGCATCTTTGCGAGATATTGACCAAATTGTGCGCGAATGCACGGATGCATGCACATTCGTGCACCATAAAGTGGGCTCCTTTTGAATGCGTTCTCATGAAATGAGAACGTCATGCGTTCTCAACTCATGCGTTCAAAGTCATTACATATTTTTATTCCATTCCCCAGATCCTAATTTTCCCAAAACAAATGAAACAAGTGAATTCGCTTCAATTCAATAATAATTTTTGAACTATGTATATATTTTTGACCGTAATTTTTTTGAAATTCTATATGGGATTCTTCATCAGTGACCCAAAAAAACTGTATACAAAGTTTTGTAAAAATGCAGCGATAATTGGCGATTTTTGGTATGTTTTGGGGGATTTCATGGCCGCCATTTTGTTTTTTTTCGAAATTCAACTTCGGATTCTTGATCAGCGACACAAAAAACCCCTGTATGCACAATTTCAGTAAAATAGCTCAATGCCTTTATATTTTCGCCAGCTTTTCGGCGTTTCCGTCCACTGTGCGTCATGTAAATTCTGTGCAACACAAAACTAAAAAAAGCGTGCCTTCGACAACATAGTTGTTATGTTCGATTTACTTTTAATGCTGATTGCCTGTGATGTTCCGCTGCACATACTCGATAAACCACCGTTTCAGGAGTTCTGGAATAAATACAATCCCAAGGTGCGTTACCAAGTCGTACAACGTTGCGTAATTATGTACGAACTGTAAGCGAAGACATTAGGTGCGTTCTTTCTAACTGAGATCTCAATTGATCTAAGTAGTTTTACGGTTACGGAGGCTATATCAAATAAAATTATGCTTTTATTTATGCAGTGTAACCGCAAAACTACTTAGATTAGCTGAGATCTTAGATAGAAAGAACGCACCTATTGTAAATAAGATCAAATGTATACAAAAAAATATACGGCTGTGGTTATGTATTGACGAGACGATATATTGCAGAAAAAATTCTATTTTAAATCATATAGTAGGTGTACTGCACCCACTTAAACCGACATTTCCACTGTTATTAGCTAGCAAAAAACTAACTGAGTGCAAACAATTACGCGGGTGGTGCTGGAGACATTAGAAAAATTTGACCTGTTGAAAAGTCAAGTGTTGATGTTTGTGACCCATGATACCACGACAGTGCGTTTGGTAGGCCGCTCTCTTCAAGAACACGGTTGTAGGTTGGTACATGTTACATGTAAAATGCATGCTTTGCACCTTGTGGCAGAAACTATTCGACAAGGTTTTCCAGAGGTAGATGCATTATTAGCAAGTGCAAAAAAAGTGTTTCTTAAATCTCCCAAACGTCTTCGATCATTTCATAGCATACATGATGCTGCAAAGTTTTTACAGATCTTTTCCAGTTAAGCTAGTTAAGAGGGTAAGTTGTGCATACATTGTTATAAATTGTAACAGTTTATTGCTTTTATACAAGTTAATTTCTTTTATTACACTTATTACGATACGTACGCCTATGTCCTGCGGCGCATTTTTGCCAACTCTGCTGATTAGCAAACCCCAGATCTCAGGTCGTCATTCCAGAGATGGACTTTATTCATTACATAAAATAAAAAGAAGTTATTTTAAAAAATTGCTATTTTGTTACTCGCTAGTATTTATTTGTAAAGCAAAAAAATGATTGATGTAAGTGTGAAGGTTATTTATTTGTATAACTTCTAAGTACGTTTTTCTTTTTCTTTTAATCATTTATTTAACGTCGATCTATTTCCGCTACTAAAGGGACAATACCCCAACTTGTGAAATGCTCATGATTGTTCAAAAATAATCAATAATGATAAAAAGATACTTAAGTATTAATAAATAAATAACAACTGCGGTAGTGGAAAAATGCGTTTTTGGGGTCGTTTGTAACCAACCCGTATCTAGCAAAATAGTCAAATGCATATTCTCAATACGAAATTCACGTTATACAGATAAAAATACGTATGTTTAGCTATCCTTTTGATGTATCTGTATTTATCCAAAGCATATAGTATTCTAAAATAAATACACTGTGCTCAACAATACCAATTTAAGTTTGTAATTTTTCCTTTTGCAAAACTACGCACGTGCCGCAAATAAAAAAAATCAACCGTGTGGCTCCTATAAAAACATAGCAAATTAATTATTCTAGATATCCTGTAAAAAAATCTGTTAAAAATCCTTTAACGAATTTTAATCAACTTCCAAGTTTTAGGCGAAACAAACCAAAATGTATTACATATACATGCTGCATAATGGACATGCTGGTTGTATGGAAGAGCGAGTTGATTGTATAGAAGAGCGACCCGAGGTCGAATACCACAAACTCATTAATCTTGTCTGTCAATATGTTTTAGTTTTATAAATAAAGGCAATGTATTATTACTATTATTATATACTTATATAGTTTTCGTCCATAAGCTAACATTTAGTTTGAAAAAAAAACACAGGACTCTATTTAGTTACCCAGGGGTTTTTGGGATCGCTGATTCCGAAGCCGAGGTCGGTTAAGCTCTATCACGTCAGGTTCAAGGTCATTTGAAGGTCAAACTAAGAAAAGGTGGATGAAAAATTTGAAAAAACATCGTACATAGGTTTTTGGGGTCTCTGAGTCCGAATGCGGTGTTCGCATACCCTTAAAAGATATTCAGAGCTCTCTCTATTCAAGGTCATTCAGAGGTCATTTCAAGGTTAATTTGAGATAAACAGAGGAGAAGCTGTCAAGAAATCTGCAAAATTCATGTATGTATTCAGATTTTTTAACCACCTTTTCTTAGTTTGATCTTCAATTGACCCTGAACCTGACGTACTAGAGCTTAACCGACCTCGTCATCAGAATCAGCGACTTCAAAAACCCCTGGGTACCTAGGTAGAGTCTGGTGTTTTTTTTACAAACTAAATGTTGAAGGTCAAGGTCATTTGAAGGTCAAACTAAGAAAAGGTGGATAAAAAATTTGAAAAACATCTTACATAGGTTTTTGGGGTCTCTGAGTCCGAACCTCGTGTTCGCCTACCCTTAAAAGACATTCAGAGCTCATTTCAAGGTCATTCTGAGGTCATTTCAAGGTTAATTTGAGAAAACAGAGGAGAAGCTATCAGGAAATCTGCAAAAATTCATGTATGTATGAATTTTTTCAGATTTTTTAACCACCTTTTCTTAGTTTGATCTTCAATTGACCTTGAACCTGACGTGCTAGAGCTTAACCGACCTCGTCATCAGAATCAGCGACTTCAAAAACCCCTGGGTACCTAGGTAGAGTCTGGTGGTTTTTTTCAAACTAAATGTTGAAGGTCAAGGTCATTTGAAGGTCAAACTAAGAAAAGGTGGATAAAAAATTTGAAAAACATCTTACATAGGTTTTTGGGGTCTCTGAGTCCGAACCTCGTGTTCGCTTACCCTTAAAAGACATTCAGAGCTCATTTCAAGGTCATTCTGAGGTCATTTCAAGGTTAATTTGAGAAAACAGAGGAGAAGCTATCAGGAAATCTGCAAAAATTCATGTATGTATGAATTTTTTCCGATTTTTAACCACCTTTTCTTAGTTTGATCTTCAATTGACCTTGAACCTGACGTGCTAGAGCTTAACCGACCAGAATCAGCGACTTCAAAAACCCCTGGGTATCTAGGTAGAGTCTGGTGGTTTTTTTCAAACTAAATGTTGACCTGTGAATTATCTGTAGAGACCACAGCAAATTCCAGTGCAATTATTTCTGTGTGCAACTTTTTTTTTTTTCGATAGTTTTAATAGAAAATTTATTAACTATCTTACGTATAACTTTTACAGTTTATGTATAAAGATTTGTGTTACGGCTTGAGCATATGATTATGGCACATTTATTCTAATAGATACAATATTAAACATAACAGTTAAAGAATTTTTCCAATTTCTTTCTATGTCCACGTAACAAACTATTCTATATCTAGTTTAAATTTTGTATGTTCACGCCCACAAGTGGCATTTTATCTAAGATCATCGTAAATTTGGAAGTTCTAGTGTAACTGATATGGCAGATATGAATTTTTTAAATCACCACTGTTTTAAGTGGCCTGTAAATGGCTCTTAAACTTTTATAACTTGTTGATCTCAAGGAAAGCAACAAATGAAATGAAATTATCTATTAGTGTGTTACTACTTTTGTAAAGTGCCTACTTACTATTCGTTTATTAAAGGCACTAAAAAACTTTTTCTCATCAATTATCACCCATTGTGCAAGTATATTTACGATAGGCTTCTGAAAGCCATATATTGTTTCGTTTTTAAGGTTGATACAATTTTTCGTAAATGATTGAGTGGATTTAAGCTCTGGGGGATAATAGCCGGTGCTAATTCCATACCAGCGTGCAGGACAAAGCGCAAATAAAACCATTGTCCTAGAATTTTCCAGGATTAGCATGTATAGAGACTCGAAACAGTCATTTGGTTCACTGGGCTTTTATTTAGATAACCTGACCCGTGAACGATTGCTGATTTCACTAATACTCTCCCTAGTTCATTTTTAATTTCTGATTTAATTTGAATTGGAACATTGCACCGGAGAAATACAAATTTAATTAGAAGAATTATAATTTTTTTTGTTTATGATTTGTTTTTATGTTGTGTGTTAAATTAAACAAGGTAAATCTTTTTTGATCTGATTTATTTCAAAATGTAACTGCAGAACTATAATTAATTTCTTTGTAGATACTTCGAAACATTAATGGGTTACTGATTACTGATTTTGATACCCAGCGATAGTCAAATGTATGAAACAAGCCATTATCACCGCTCTGGTGGATTTTTTTTTGTTCTATTTTAACTATGAATGTATTCGATCTTTTTATTTTAAAAATGGTACACTGTATATTTTCACGGATTTAGATAGAGGTCATTTAACAACTAATCAGTTATCTCTTGATGATGAAGTAGTAAAACGGTTGAATGTTCAAATAAAGAACTTACTGACATCCATTTTTTTTTATGGAAAAGCCCTGTTAGCCAGTAGATTTCATGCTACGGATTTCCTAAATGGCACTGTTCTGTGCTCAAACTTTTTCAAATATCCATCACAGCTCGAGAGAAACCGGTACAATAAAGCCAAGAAAACAACGACTCGGACACTTGATGTTGAGGATAGGATCCTACAATGAGTGGCCTATAAGCCCGGAATCAGTGTTCGAAAATTAGTTGCTCAAGAAGGTATTCCAAAAAAGTGTGGGAAATTTTCCATGAGCACTTACTCTAAACATATCATTTGCAGAAGGTACAAGCCTTGAAAGTACAAGATTACCAGCCCAGGCTAGATTTTTGTCGATGGTTGGATGAAAGTGGCGCAGTCCAATATATGCTACTAAAATCCATATGTGGTACAGTTGATTTCAATAAAAACTGGTACACTTTCTTTTAGCTATGTAAATCATTCGTTCTTTGATTGATATTAATAATTTTACAAATGTCACTTTGACGTTAATCAGTGGCGTCATTATTAAAAATGGTTCGACATTTAACAGATATTCAAAAATTTCGAATTGTTTCTAAAATTGAAGATGGTTGGTCCATAACAAGACTTGCTGCTGAATGTGAGTAAAAACCGCGATAATGAGTGTTAAAAAACAATGGGAATCCAACCAAACGGTATCCCGTAAAGTTGGTTCCGGTAGGCCCAGAAAGAGCAATAATCAAGAAGATGAAAATCTTATAAATTACCTAATAGAAAACCCTTCTCAGACTGCAGTAAATGCAATTTCAGAGACAAATTTCCATGCTTCGGTATCTACTGCTTGCAGAAGAATAAAACTACAAAGCGACTTGAAGAGTTGATCAGCGGCTAAAAAATACAAACTTTCAGAAGAAAAGAAGCAGGGTAGGATTATTTTTGCACTCAACTATATAATCAATGATGAAAACTTCTGGGGACAAGTTGTCTTTTCTGGCGAAAAGGTTTTTTAAATCCTGTAACGATGGACATGTTCGCGTATATAGGCCTCCTTCAACTAGATACGACGAAAAATATACTTTCGATCCACAAATATCAGGAAGGTTTTCAGTCAATGTCTTGGCTTGGATGAGCCTAAATGGGATAGGTGTGTGTTGGAACAATGGTAGTCATCTCGATTCCATTAATTTTATTGAAATATTAGACAATATTATGTTGCCGTCAGTAATAGAGGTGTTTCCGGAAAATAGTTTTATTTTCCAACAAGACAACTGCTCCATACATACGGCCCATCGTGTTAGGCAATGGTTTCTTAATAAAAACATAGAGTTGTTACCGTGGCCATCTAAAAGTCCGGATTTAAATTCAATTGAAAATATATGGGGGACTAATGGTGAAACATATAAGAAAATTAAATAACCATCCAAATAATGCCCAAGAATTGGAAGGGATAATTGAAGACGCTTGGGAGAACTTGTCGCAAGAAGTTGACCTTGCAAGAAATCTGATTTTGTCCATGCCTGCAAGACTTCAGGCAGTTTTAGACACTAATGGAGCAATGACAAAATATTAGTTAATTCTGTATTACGTAATTGAAGTTCATTTATTTTATTTTTTTATTGTATTTTTATGTTCAGTTTGCATTGTTTACATTTTTTTTAATCTCAAGTGGTATTTCTGTGTTCTTATTTTAAAAATAGAATTATCATTATTCAGTTAGTATTTTAATTACAACCATTAGTAGAATTATTCGTAACAAATATTATTTTTTTAAACAATAATATGGCAGGCTTGAAAATGTTTTGAAAAAGTTATTTTCTAATTATTTTTTAAAATTCCATTTGAATAAAATAAAAGAGAAAGGTCTAATAAGTTTAAAAACACAAAGAAAACCGATCTCCTCCAAATACCCAGGTCCGGGGTAAATCACCTCATCTCCACCCCTCTCTCGACATGCCTGGCCAGCCCTATTTACAGACATATGCACACAACTAAACTATTAAGATTTTCGATTACAAGAGTTGTACCAGTTTTTTTAAATCAAGTGTACGAAGACAACCCTAAATATGCCTTCTTTGAATCACGGGACAAATTTTCAATTTAACGTTTGGACGGATATGACTGATAATTAATTACTTGGGCCCTACGTTCTTCCGATTCACTTAAATTTGCTCCAAAATTTCAAAATTTGGAAATCGACTTTTTTGCTTATATCCTCAAAAGTTGACACTTGTCTCCAATTTTTCCTTCTAACGCGGTAAAATAAAATAAAAAATTGTAATCGAAATTTATTGTTTATGCTAAAACAGACGAATTGTGACTATAATTTTCTCGTCAAAATTGCTCAAAATCCGTTTGGCAATCTCTAATTTTGAATTTCGTGCATATGTAATGAATGACATGGTAAACACCACGTGGATTTGTTCCCTTATATGATTTCTAACCTCAGTTTACATGAAAATTGGTGCTCTATTTAAATGAATTATTAATAAGGATGAAAGCTCAAAGTTAATAGTTGTGGAAAACAAATAAATGACAGAAGTACTGGTATAGAGACAACAAAGAAGATTTTGCTCTTTGAGTTTCTAAATGATTGACTGTTTATTAAATTATTTAGATTATCAAACGACTTAACAAAGGAATCAATATATAAGTTAGAATCTGGTGCTGGAAAGGCCGTATGTAATTATGAAATATTTAAAAACATTTAATACCGATAATATATTTTTTTTTTAAATTATGATATAACATTGTTAAACTTTCTAACATTACACTTCCTTACTACTAGATAGTATGATCCAATGTAGTGATGGGACTCGAGTGTGAAAATACTCGAGTGACTCGAGTCAAAATCCCATTCGAGTGACTCGAGTCATATGGCTGTTCAATTCGAGTAAAGTTGTTACTCGAGTCGAGTTATTGCTACTCGAATCAAGTTTTAACTCGAGTCGAATTGCAATTCGAGTAAAGTTGTTACTCGACTCGGGTTATCGCTACTCGAATCAAGTTTTAACTCGAGTCGAGTTGCAATTCGAGTAAAGTTGTTACTCGAGTCGATTTATTGATATTCGAATCAGTGAGTTACTATGATTCAAGTTTTAAATCGAGTCGAGTTGCAATTCGAGTAAAGTTGTTACTCGAGTCGAGTTATTGCTACTCGAATCAGTGAGTTAATATGACTTAAGTTTTAAATCGAGTTGAATTTGACTAGTCTAGAGTCAGGGCAGAGTCGAAATCAAACTCGAGGCGAACTATAGAGTAAGTAGTTGGAGATGATTCAGTGGTTTGCTAAACGGTAAGTTTTTAAAGTGTATTTAGGTTTTTTCTTTTGGTAATCTTTCAGCATTTAAAACACTACCATCTAATTCCAGCATAAGTTTGAAAAATCGAAAGGATAAACATAAATCATAATAATTGAAATACAAAATAATAAATGGACCCAGGCCAAATATTATTTTTCCGGGAAATCAACACATTTCAAATACAAAATTAAATATTTAATTAACATTGTATATAAAATGACATTTAAAGAAAACCAACATAATTTTTTTTTATATTAAATTAACCTTAAATTAAACTCTTGTTTAGCACAAAATATTAAATTAATACAGTATTTAATATTTAATACACACCGATTACGGTTTTTTATTTATTTCGAACTAATTGAATCGAAAAACAAATCTTTAGGAACATGAACGTGCCAGTTTGATTGCTGCAGTCGTGCGAGTCTTGATTTTAAAGAATTCTAAGTTCTAATTTCTAATTTTCTAATACGTCGTAATAACATCGTATGTAAGAATTATAGGTTTGTACGTAGAGGCGATTTGTGATAGTTTTCTGACTATAGAGATGCGAGTATTACGAGAGCTCTGCAATGATAAACGTTCTGATTGAACAAGCGCATCTCTACAACAATGTGCGCATGCTTCTGATAGTTTCAAACGGTTGGAAACTGCTCTACGAACAAACCTTTTAATTAATAATTATAAAATCTGACCTACAAACATGAAACAACAAACCTGGAGGGGAATTCCCGTTCCCGATGATATAGTAATTGCTTAGTGATTTCATTCATGGTTACATATTTTCATCTTTATTACTTTTACATGATTAGTGACTTCCGGGCCTTCATGTAAATAATCTTTCATATTTATATTATATAAACAAATCACACTGGCAGTAAAGAATATTTAAAAATATTAATAAAACCATAAACAATTAAATTAAAGAAACTTGACTCGAGTCAAAAAGCGACTCGAGTCTAAAGGCGACTCGAGTCAAAAAACGACTCGAGTCAAAAGCGACTCGATTCAAAAATCGACTCGATTTTTTGAGTTTTACTCGACCTAACTTTTGACTCGAGTGTTATAACAATGAAACCGAGTTTCAATTCGACTCGAGTTTCAACTCGAGTAAATTTGGAAACCTACCGAGTTATTCGAGTGAAAAAAAAGTCACTCGAGTCCCATCACTAATCCAATGTCGATTACACTAAAGGCATCTACAAATACACGTACATGTCTTAAGACATGTTTATTATCCTGTGTTCACCACCTAATCACAGTATAACCAGTAGGTTATTTATCCTTATTTCAACGCCTCGCCACCGGGAACCTTCAAGAGTGGTTAAATTGACCCGTTATATTGAGAAGCATCAGTGTAGTAGTGGCCGTTAGAGCGGCGTGTATGTTATCAGCGAAATAAAAAATAACTCGTGGTGTAAGTGCTATTCGCGTAATTGGTTTACTGTGACAATTGTATGGATTTTATTTTATTTTAAAATGGGGAAAGATAAGAAAAGAGGGGGAATGGTTTGCTCATGTAAAGGGTGTACAAATAAAAGTTATTGTAGTAATAAAAAGTTTTATTCATTTCCTCGTGAAGTCGAAAGCTATGTGAAAAACTGTTATATTATTGCAAGCATAAAACATTGAATTTAGTATAGGAGTTAGTTATTGTTTTGCAAAAACAAGAACCATTGATGAAGTAATTTTAAGAATATAAATTGAATGTATAAATAAGAAAAAATAAAATCTTTAGTTTTGTATTTACAATAGACGAATGCTCTTCTGCATCCATTTTGAATAACTTTTAAAAATATTACAGAACAAATTTTAAAATGTGTGTATGTTGTAGACAAATTACAAATTAGTCAATTTATGAAAAGTTTAGTCAGTTTCTAAATGATTATTGCTGTTTTCGTTTTGTAAATCCATATTTTTTAATTCAACACTGGTAATTTCAGCCAGGCGGCGACGGGTTGTTATTAGATTTATGTAAAGCAATATATAGACCATTATTTTTAACACAACGTATCTTGGGGTACTATTATTTGCGGGCCATTTACAGGGTGAAAGAATTAAATAAAGTTAAAGCATATACAGGTTGTCAAATAATTAAATACCTTCTTTCAAGGGCATAATAGGACTATAAAAAATAAGTTGAGTTTTGTATATAAACAGTTGCCTTAAGTCAGTTAATAAGGGAGCTACAATCCTATAAAGGGGTAAGAACAATATAATTATTTGCCAATAAATTCGAAACGTCTTAAGTTGCAAAAAGTAAATTTGGACCATGATTAATTTCATAATGTTACATATTTTATTAAATTTTTATCTTCATATCATGATTTGTTGGAGTAATTACAAAGGGGGTGGGGGAGAATTTTCGCCATTTGCATGTGTTAGTTATAGATATGTAATGTATAATAAATTTGCATATGTTAATTATAGATAAGTATATGGATATGTGTGTATGTGCGTATGTATGTATATATGTATACCAGGAACTGCATCGATCGATATAAGAAAAAGTACGCACCAGAGAATTTTGAAAATTTAGGGAATTACTAATGGTAGTGTGTTCAATCCAACTAAAATAATTACAAGTATCTGGCACTTCCGGTTATACCGAAAGTCGATACCAACTTGCTTATTTTAAATGGAATTGCCTACATATTTTAGGGTTTTCGAAAAGCGCATAAAATTCTACGTCAAAACCATGTAGCATACCCTATACCTAAACCCAGCCGTTTCAGAGATATTTGACATTTAAAAAATTTTGACAGGTATAATGGTTTACAATAACCTTTATAACTTTCTTCGTGTAAAAGATACTCATTAGAGTGGGGCGAAAAAAAACTTTATTTTTTTTTCTATCGCTATACCTCAAATAAGTTGCATATTGCCTAGCTAAGCAAAATGAAAAAAAAAATTCAAATAAAAGAATATCTTCCGTTCGCGCATGGCGCTCAAAGTTTTAAAAAATTTCGAAATTTTGGTTTTTTTTAATTAATTTTTTATAATTGTTAAACTCAATACTAACTAAGCGCTATAGGTACTAATGTGAAGTTTGGGGTATAGGGAATAAGAAAAAAAATTAAAACCCTTAAATTGAAAATATTTAGTGTTTGCGCAAAATGCTCAAAATACTGGATTTTTTCTAAAAAGACTGTATTTCGTAGCTTATCTATTTTATGTTCAGTCTATATAAATAATAAACATATTTTTATTTTCAACTTCTTTATTCAATAATCATTAATCAATCACTTTAAAATTTGATTTTTGGAAAAATTCGGGCATAATACTTCGTGACAGGAGGGTAGTTCGTATTAACCCGTCTCTTGCGTCAGCGCCACACACTTTTTGAGATACTTCAGTCACAAGTTTGACACACCGTTCAAACCGCCTGGGTATGAAAAGAGAAACTTTGGAAATCTGGTTGCGGCGATGTGTCTGTCATTATCATTTTTATATGTCCTCATCCGTGATGTTTCTTAGTAGTGGAGGAGGAAAGATTTTCAAACTATCCCACCAAATTATATCGACGTAGTATGTTGCTTCAAAGTTTAGTTTTGGCGTGGTGAAATTTCGAATGGTATTTCCCTTGTAAAGTGATCAAGCTTTCAGTAGTCTGCGTAGTCCCAGTTCTCTGATAGTTCTTCTTTCATCCACTGTCATTGCAAGAATCAAATTTGTTACATGCCTCTATGGTTCAAAATCAAAACCAGAAAACATTTTACAGATGGTCCAAAGATACTTTTTGAAGCTATCAGAACATCACGGTACCTAATTCAAAATTTATTGCAAGTTATCAAGCCAGTAATGGAGCGAAACGCTTTCTTTGCTCATCCCGAAAATTTGATTCTTGCAATGACAGTGGATGAAAGAAGAACTATCAGAGAACTGGGACTACGCAGACTACTGAAAGCTCGATCACTTTAGAAGGGAAAGACCATTCGAAATTTCACCACGCCAAAACTAAACTTTGAAGCAACAGACTACGTCGATATGATTTGGTGGTATAGTTTGAAAATATCTCCTCCTCAACTACTAAGGAAAATCAAGGATAAGGACATCATAAAAATGATAAAGACAAACCCGCAACCAGATTTTCAAAGTTTCTCTTGTCATACCCAGGCTGTTTGAACGGTGTCAAACTTGTGACTGAAGTATCTCAAAAAGTATGTGGCGCTGACGCAAGAGACGGATTAATACGAACTACCCTCCTGTCACGAAGCATTATGCCCGAATTTTCCCAAAAATCAAACTTTAAAGTGATGGATTAATGATTATTGAATAAAGAAGTTGAAAATAAAAATATGTTTATCATTTATATAGACTGAACATAAAATAGATAAGCTACGAAATACAGTCGTTTTTAGAAAAATTCAGTTTTTTGAGCATTTTGCGCAAACACTAAATATTTTCAATTTAAGGGTTTTAATTTTTTTTCGTATTCCCTATACCCCAAACTTCACATTAGGACCTATAGCGCTTAGTTAGTATTGAGTTTAGCAATTATAAAAGAATAATTAAAAAAAAAACGAAATTTCGAAATTTTTTAAAACTTTGAGCGCCATGCGCGAACGGAAGATATTTTTTTATTTGAATTTTTTTTTTCATTTTGCTTAGCTAGGCAATATGCAACTTTTTTTGAGGTATAGCGATAGAAAAAAAAAATAAAGTGTTTTTTCGGCCCACTCTAATACTCATTTACTTTTTGGCATGCGGAAAGACCATAAGATGAGCTACGCTCCATAGTTTAAAGAAATCCAATAATAGAATATCAAGTGTTCCATTTTTGACGTTACATTTTGTAAACTTCAAACCGCAAAAACTTGCTTAAGTCAAATGGAATGCCCTATATTTTTTACATCAAGTTATGTATAATTAAATTTCTTTTTTTTCTGATACAAGCATTCACATTCAAATAAATGACATTTTGAACTGATGGCACAATTTAAGTAAATTTACCAACCCCCCTTCCCCCCGCACAATTAGAAATTAAATAATCCTCGAAAGAACACATAACGAGCAAAAGATAATCCACATAACCTATGGTAAATAATACAATTTCAACTAGACATTACAAAGCTACATTGTTTGAGTTTATTTCAGGCAGTCTGTTATCTCACAGGACAACTAGTTCAATAAAACAGGTAAACAACGATGACCATGCAACATTAGGCAAGTCATAGGTAGGATATAACTTATTAATTTATCAATAAGAAACTAATGCTCGCTTGTCCTCTAGCTTAAATGTCATCCCATACCTCTATCAGAGATCAGAGATATAATGTTAAACAGAAACCATGACATCTACGGTCTAACTTTTTGATGCGTGTGGATAAAATATTACAGGTAATAATTTCCGTGACGTAAAGTTTGAGAATGTGATGTTTAAAATGTAATCAATAAAAAAAGTTAATAAAAAAAATTTTACTAGTTGTTCTTTCTACTTAAAATACATAAATATTTCTCACAATGATGAATTCAACCGTAACATCATCATTTGCGAATGGTCTAAGATGCCTAAATTAATTGTAATTATAACTATAAAAGAATCAAGCTTATTTTGCAACACATGATCTCTACATTTATTTCAATATCTTGTAATTATAATAGTCTAATATGTTACAAGCATGGAATGTTTCATACATATACATCACTTACATAAACATATATGTTTGCAACTATTACAATTACCTGCAGTGCATTTGTTTCTGTTTCAAGTTTACGGAACCATAATTTGCAGTGCAATGTTTGCAGGATTATGTAAGCCTGTGGGTGGATAGTAAACGGTACATCACTACTGAGAAATAGTATGAAACGTAACATTTATATTTATCCAGGGTATTCCCTAAATACGTATCAACATTTCTGGAGGTGATGATGGAATTATTTCATAAAAAATTGTTCATAAGTAAAGCTGGCCGAGGTGGCTGGAGTACAGCCACGGTCTTGCGCTGGCGTCACACGTGCCGATTTAGAAGTGATTTACGCTGCAGTCTTATTTGAAAGGTTAATGCGTGAGGTTGTACCTATAAATTATACATAATGTCAAACGTTCCAAAGGGTAAAAAACGACCGTACGCGGACACAGTGAATAAATTTATAGGTGAATTTCCCGATTTATTCTATGACGGATGCAAAATAATTTGTAAAGTTTGCAATCAGGACTTAATGTGCTGGCAGAAAACAGATTGTCGTCGTCATATCAATACCGTGCAACATCAAGATAAAAAAAATGGTATGCCTTTGACAACTCAGTTTATGTTTGATTTATTGTTAATGTTAATAGCCTGTAATATTCCGCTACACATACTGGATAAACAACCATTTCGGAAGTTTTGGAATAAATACAATCCCAAGGTGAACTTACCAAGTCGTACATCGTTACGTAGATATATTCCAGCTGTTCGTGAAGACATTGTAAATAGGATTAAATGTGGATTAAAAAATACACGGCTCTGGTTATGTATTGACGAGACGACAGATTGTAAAAAAAAATTCTATTTTAAATATTATAGTACGTGTACTGGGCCCTCTTAAACTAACATTTCCACTTTTACTAGCTAGTAAAAGACTAACTGCGTGTACTGGCGAAATAATTACGCGTGGGGTGTTGGAGACATTCGAAAAATTTGAACTTTCAACGAGTCAAGTATTGAAGTTTGTGACTGATGGTGTTGCGACAATGCGCATTGTAGGCCGTTCTTTTCAAAGAGACAATTATAGGTTTTTACATGTTACGTGTAAAGTGCATGCGTTACATCTTGTGGCAGAAACGATTCGAAAATGTTTTCCAGAGGTAGATGCATTAATAGCAAATACAGAAAAAGTATTTCTCAAATCTCCTAAACGGCTTCTAGCATTTCACAGACAGTGTCCTGGTATCCCTGAACCACCAGAACCGATTCTTACACGTTGGGGAACGTGGTTGAGAGCGGCTTTTTATTATGCTGAATATTTTCAACAAATAAAAGCTGTGATACTACAGGTCAACCCTAACGAGGCTGCAGCTATTAAGGAAAGCCAGACAAGCTTTCCAGACGTTTCCCCTTGATACAGATTTAAAAACTATTAATAACAATTATAGAGGACTACACGACGCAATAGAAAAATTGCAAAATAGTTCGTTGTCGTTAGTGGAATCGCTGCAAATAGTGGACGACGTAAATACACAGCTACAGGCTATAAATGACGCAAAAAATAATCGCGTTAGTGAAAAATTCGAGAGTGTATTACAGAAAGATCCTGATTTTAGCAAATTAAGACAAATTTGTGATGGTGCATCTACAACTTCGTTAAGTGAGTTCACAGATTGTTTTACTTATGCCTGTATTACATCTGTTAATGTCGAACGGTCATTTTCAAAATACAAACATATTTTTTCACCAAAGCGAACATCGTTGACGGAGACAGCTGTAGAAACACACCTGATGTTATTATACTATAGATCTTCCCCACTTTGTGTTGACGACAACCAAACTACTTCATAAATCTGCTTAAAAGGGTGAGTTTTATACAAGTTTTTATAAAATGTAACATTATTGTTAAAATTTATTTCCATTTATTGTACTTATTCAAGTATTATGATATGATGTAAACATATGAGTCATATGACGGCTCTGTCGGCCAGGTGACCTCGGCCAGCTTTATTCATAAGTTCATGTGTCGATACACACCTTATTGTCGAGATACACGGTGTTGATATCTCCATAAAATAACAATTTTTGGAACATTCACTCTTTATGCAGATAATAAGATGAAATTCGCTACACATATTAAATTTTAGGTTAACATGATTTTGAATAGCATTCCTAGTAATGTTGGTGTAATACTTTTAGGGCGAGTTATACCACAAGTACTATATCAACATTTTGACGTGGTTTTCCACGAAACACTAAAACACCATATATTACACTAGGTGCACGTTTCGCCAACCAAGCTGGCATCATCTGGAGATGATTAAAACTAACCTTATGCTGACACTGACGTAGTTTTCCACGAATGAATAAAATCATCTCCAGATGATGCCTACTTGGTTGACAAAACGCACGTCGAGTGCAGTATAGTGTTTTGGTGTTTCATGGAAAACTACGTCAGTGTTATCTTCACATCAAAGGTTCCAACCCACTCCAGGATAACCTTATGCTAACATAACTATACAATAGAGCGGCATATATGGTACTGGCTCCCTGCCACTATTCATACCATTTTTAAATTTTATGATTTCCAAGCTATCAAATGCATTTAGCTGTCTATTATTTGTTACACTCGCAGTTGCAACACTAGACTACCATATTTGAGATGGGACATAGGCTTCTTGAATCTAGTTTGACTTGATCGTCTTGTTTGTCCAACATACTTTTGATAAAAGTCCTACAGCCAATTTTGCGAATCTCCGATTTTTCGTTTGTTTAGTTTTATCTATTGGATTGCCTAAAAGTTGTTGTAATTTATTCTCCGATGAATGAACCACTATCATACTTATATCTTTCAAAATCTTACCAATACCATGGGTGAATTGAGGGTAAGATTGGTATTGGTAAGATTCCATTCCTGTGGATCAAAGTTGCACCTCTATAGTACAACTCGCCCTTAGGATAGATTGTACGAACATGGTTCAACTAAAGTTCAGTTGACCTTGGTTTAAAATTGAAGGAAACCATTATTGTTACAATAGTAACTTCATATTTTAAATCAAGTTCAGATAGACCACGTTCGTATACCAGCTCTTGGTCGTCGACTGTGTACTTTTCGACCAAGCAAATATACACATACATAAATACACATGGTGCCAAGAGTTTTGCATCACCCAAGTTTTAATGGCAAATTTCACTTGAACAATGTCAAAGATGAGATGATTCAAATTTGTTTACACGGCCAACTGTAACGTTTATTTGTCATTTCTGTCTTGTAGGATCGTAAAACTAAACAAAAAACTATTGCCACTACTCTTTCTTGAAAAAATAATTCAAATAGCCAAAACTAGGTGCTGCAAAACTTTTGGCACTATGTGTATACAAATTCACCATTTTTGTTATATTCGTGTGCAGAGCTATGAAATTGCGTGGCGTATAACGTTTGTGACCGTGCTGTGAAAAATCCCAACATTAATATCACAGAGGCATAATTCTCGCTTGGACAGAATGGACTGGTTGAGAGAACAAGGGGGATGGAAATACATAAAAGATCAAGAAGACAGAGAGGAAGGCTACTGTCTTCATAATTTTGGCTCGAAAATATGGCACCAAACAGTAACAGGAGTTCACATGAGTTGGCTTGGGCAACATTTTAAAACGCTGATTTCGATTACAAGTAAAGATAATCAATTCTCAGATTATAACAAAATCTACTTTCATGTAGAGACTTGTGATTCTGAAATGCTCTTTGTGGTCGTAGCATGTACCTACTTCATACTGACGAAGGCAAAAACCAGAAACCGGTCTGCGAATGGCACACGCTGCGGTCTCAAGAAGTACTTCCATTTATTGGGTAAAAGTCTTTTACTAATGGCCAATCGCAATTAAAGCTTAATTACTGCTCTTTGTCTGGTACAAATTTATAAATCGCCAAGAAGTGTGTGGCAACTTCATTTTAGTATTTATTACTATTTCGAAGTATATATCTCTAAATTAATTCATATATATAAAGCAACATTATCTCTTTCATGGAAACTGTTGAGGCATACCTTATATAATAAACTTCAGGATTGTACATTATGTTTAGTTGTAAGAGTTTTGGATGAGGGGTGTCACACCCTACATCCTGGTAGGTACAGCTCTGGTTATTTGTGAAAAACACGATAACAATGTGCAAAGCGCTAAATTCCATGAAAACTGTTTTAGAAAACTAATCAAAGTTGTCCTTAATCATGTATAAAGTTCTGGAAGCTCTTTATAGATAAAGTTCTAAGAGTCACTATTATTTTCAAGTAAATTGTAATTTCCATTTGTGTCAAAAGCAAGTTAATTAAAGAAGTTAGCGGAATAAGTGCATTCTTGTGTAAGCTGAATTTAGCTGGAGTAAGTGTGCCCAGATCTAAGCTGTCACATTTAGGAGGGATTAAGATTAGGATAATGTGCAGATTTTAAAGAAATGGCCATCCCTTTCGCACCACTTAACAGAATTATTCCACAGTACACTTCGAAGGGTCTTTGTTAAATTAATATTATTACTTAAATTTAACAGACTAGATGACAACAGAAAATATGTCATAATGAAACATAAAAGATCACACGGCACTTTATATAGTAAACGAATAAGTAAATAAATAACACATAAATTTTTATTCGTTTCCAAAAATTCAATTCGCATCTAATTGCTATCTTAGGGGGATCGATGGAATAAATCAAAATAACTTATACCGGGTGTAACAAGATCATGGTTCACCCCTTTTCTCCTTTAGTTTTGAAGATAATTGATTGAAATTTGGGATATCCTGGATACATAATAAGCGGCACTTTTTGATATACAAGTAATTTTTTTCACTTCCGGTTTCACCGAAAGTGACACTAACTGTCGATTAATAAATGGAACACCCTGTATATTACTGCATTTTGGAATTTGCATAATTTTCTGAATCCAACGATACCAAATAAGTGATATTTTAAACGTCAATATTTTTTATAATATAATTTTTAGTTTTTCATTTAAGTGTGCCATGACGGTTCCGATTTATTATAAATGACCCGTGCAATGCTAGAAAAATCGAAATCCCGTCAAAAATACTAAATTACGTGATTTATAAGCAAATAAAGTTCATCGAAATGGTTTTTGGGGAAAACTCAATTTTTTCAAATGGAACCCTATTGGTACCGTGGTACCATTTATTAGTACTATTAATAAGGAATTTACTCATATGTCGTATTAAAATGTGCGATAAATACAAACAAAATTACAGCTAAAAGAAAATACAATTTTGTTCTAATTAAATGTTAAGAAGTAACTAACTAAGGTGGCTTTGAAAACAATGAAATATTTAGTACGTTTTGTTTAAATTTATTATTCGCATTATGTACATCATATTTGAAATACAATAATTCAACATTATCTACGTTCATTAAAAAATTGAATGATTTGGTATACGGCGCGGTGATTTGGAAAACGTCTACACTTTTTTTGCAGCTCCCCATTTCCCACGCAAAAACCATATACACAAAAATATTATCTTAACTACATAATAGAGCCGCGAGGAGGGTTAGAAGTTTATTTAAATTTTCTTAGTCATTTTATTACAAAGTATCAATACTAGGAGCATGTGGTTTTGGCTGGACCCTATTTTTCTGTACCGGTCAGAGATAATCTGATTCAACACTACCCCAACAGATTGACGGGTCGAAGAGTTCCGATTAACTGGTCACCAAGTTCTCCTGATTATACACCCCTGAATTACATTTTTATAGGGCCAACTCATCAGAGGTGTACAACGAAGAATTCGATACACGCGAAGAGTTACTAGAAAAAAATATTAATTATGACATTGTAGAAATAACCCGGAAATGGTTGATGCATTAGTGAAAAATATTTTAAAGCATTCTCAAAAATGTATTGATACTGAGGGTGGTTATTTTGAAAATCTATTGTAATTTTAATTATTTGCCTTGTTCTGCTGTGTTTTTTGTTTTAGTTGCAAATTATTGATTAATAAGTTTTGTCAAAATAAAATTGTCAACCTTCATCTTTAATACTTGCTTCTTAATACAAGCCTCATTATTAACATTATTTTTTTCTAAAAAAAAAAAATGACAAGCTGTTTTTATCAATATTAACTTTTCAGTCTCTTGTTATTGTGTTTCAAAAATCATCCACATACTATGAATAACAAATTTAAATAAAATGTACTTAGTCATGGAATTTTAAGCGAGTCCGGTCCAAAAAAATGCAGATGCTTAATTAGTGTGGGCTATTTCAGTAAAATTAATAAAATAGTGACGTTAGCTAGTTGATTGTCTTATTCACAGAATTTAAAATTTGGTGATTCAATATTTTTGAAAATTTATTGAACAATAACCTTAAACGTGCTCTCAAATATTATGACACCATTTTATACACTGGTCCATTGAATTTTTAAACGTTTACTAATATTAAAATGATACACAGAATGATGTTATCGGCACGAGAGCAATATTATAAAAATTGAGTTTATCATTCAATTTTATTATTTTTTGTTTTTGCGAGATCAATTTACCATATTTTCTAATTCTTTATGAATTACCCCAAGATTCGATTCTTGGTCCTTTTATGATTCATATTTTTACAAATGATATCAGCATTAACTTGGTTGTGCGCTTTCTCTCATACGCAGATTATCTAAAGATATTTTGTTAGTTAGAATTTTCTCCGATTGTGTCAAGCTGTAGGAGAGTCTAGATCTAGCTCTAAGGTGCCTTGACAATCATCTACCTCTTAATGTTCATCAGTTCGTGTAAGGGGGTATGAAACTCTGATATAAAACGTGATTAAACCGACTGGCCAACTCATTCGCCAGATTTAACGCCCTCGATTTTTTCTTATGCAGATATTTAAAATCAGAAGATATCATTTATCATTACCCAACCCGAATCATTGGAAAATCTGACAAACAGAATTACAAGGGTGTGTGCGACTATTACCCTAGAAACACTGATAATGTGAGAATGTAATTTCAAGATAGACTGTTCTATTGCCAAGATGTGCAGGGAGAACAATTTGAAAATTTGTTGAGGTGACAACATTTATTACCATTACTTTGATTTTTCTCAAATTTCAATAAAAATATGTTATTTATTGTTTCCTTATTCTGTTTATATTATCTTATGCTTGCTCTTATTAACGCACTAAAATTTTATTCAACTCAAACATCTTCCCGAATGACATTTTTGATTTGAAATAATTGATTCGGAATTCCTATGAAACCACATTCTAACGATCGTATTTGAACCGATCTGATCGAATTTAGAAATCAGGCCATTATTGGACAGAGATTTGATAGACCTTTCGAATGATGTGTCACATGATCTCCCTTACCATCTTTTATTTCAAAGTTGATCGTGCCCCAGCGCCATCTTTGGAAATTCACGGTTCAATTTTACGTTAAAAAGTAATAAACTCGATACCATTTCATTGGTTCATTCAGTTCTTGTCCGATGTCTGGATAGTCCTGGTTCAAAATATAGGAGTGTGGGAACCATTGACGTCCGTACTGTATAAAACAAACAGTAAACTATATTTTTCCCAGACAGAGAATAAATTTATTTCCTTATATATGAAACAAATACATATTTAAATTAAATATATTTTATATCATTTAAAATTTCTTTACCTCTCTAGATACCAATTGAGTAAAGAACTGTAAATAATTCAAAGCCTACCCTGTTTACTTGTTTGATAAGAAAAACATATAACCATTGCAATCACGCTTTAATGCTCATTCTTTCAACTAATTAACAAGTTACCTAATTTAGTATTCTTCACAACGAATCAGAGTTATGATATCTGAAGAATTCATTGACAATCCAGCCAATGATCATAATTCAACTTTTTTTAATAAGCAACTTAAAAACATAATTACGAGCCTGGTTATAAAGCCCCTATTAAAATAATAAAGTCGTTAGAGCGATCGTTTGGCCTTCCATTACTGTTTTAGATCAAATACAAAAGCAAAAAGATTAAATCTTCGGTATCGTTATCATGTAAGATATTAAAACGTATATTAAAGTAGAAGAATTACCTAGAACCAGTTTGTTTACAGTTCTTGTGGTACTAAAATATTTCTTTGATGTTACATTTACTATATATTATATATCTTACATCACTATAAAGTGTCTTGGGACATGTCTTTTTACAGCTCTAAACATTCATGATTTCTAGAACATTATTTATTTTATGTAAAAAATTTAACAGTTTCTTTTTGGTAGAGTTTGATAGGCGCATGTAGAGTTATTAGGGAAAGTTGTCAGTTACAGGTTTTGGTTTATTTGTAACATAGAGAATAAAAACAACTATGGTATATAACAAAGGAAATAACCAGACACGTTTCCCAATAAATCAGAAGGTAAGAAATAAATAAATTTTCTTCGATAATACAAAGTTATCGGCAATTTTTAATTTCAACTGTAGTGATTTCAAAAACTAGTAACATGCAATTTTTGTCGTGGATTTCGAAACCGCTAAGAAAACTTTTGTCCAATGTTAACTATATGAGGGGTGGTCAAAAAATCATGTTCTCGAAATTTTGACAGAATTGATAGAATCAATAGTACCTAGTACATCCAGTAGTTATATGTATGACACATAAGCACTTTCGGATCCGACTTCCGATTTAACCGGTAGCGGCTCAAAAATATGTAGGTATATTTCAACTACACCAGAAACATTGCGATTTTAAATTTGAAGCTGATTCTATTAAACGTAACATCTTGCTGGTGGTCATATTTTTGTACACATTTTTTTTGTCCGAAATTCATTTGTTTTCGCAATCAATGGCTTTATCTATTAAAAAAGAGTCATTACAACTCCTTTCTTAAAAAAACTTTACTTTTCCATAAAAAACTAAAAAATTAATATTTTGTTTCCGAAATAATTCAAATTCCTTAGATACAAAATAACTTTTTAAATAACAACCAAAAAAAAGCCGGCAGACATTTTGATAATTGTGTAATATGGAGATTTAAAGTGTTGGGAAATCCTCAGAACGGTTACTGTTAGTTGATAAGATAATACTGAAACCAACAGAAAAAAGCGTGTGTATACATATAAATATATATATATATATATATATATATATATATATATATATATATATATATATATATATATATATATATATATATAAAAAAAAAAGAGCAATGAATCAACGGGTACGCCCGCGTGTGTATACATATAAATATATATATATATATATATATATATATATATATATATATATATATATATATATATATATATATATATATATATATATATATATATATATATATATAGTAAAAAAAAAAGAGCAATGAATCAACGGGTACGCCCGCATAACGAAAATTGCACGGTGGAAAATTCAAAAAAATTGCAAATGGCAGAAAGATGCAAACCGTGGACACGTGTTTCTGACTAATTGGTCTTCATCAGCACGGTGTAGCTGGGTTAAAATGATGGACAAAACTCAAAAAAAGACAAAGGAAAACCATTGATAGGGAGCCAGTTGCACCTTTGTGGCATCCACTTGAATCGCTCTGGTATGAGAGCGTCGTCTAAGCATCGCACACGCGGGCAACTATAGCAACCTGCGTGGGATTCCCGGACCCAGGAAAATGAATACGAACAAAGAAGGAGTTAGACGCGGGTTTAATTATATTACAGTAAAAAAAAAATTAATCAACGGGTCCGCCCCATAAAGAAAATTGCACGGTGAAAAATGCAAAAATTGCAAATGGCAGAAAGATGCAAATCGTGGACACGTGTTTCTGACTACACCGTGCTGATGAAGACCAATTAGTCAGAGTCAGAAACACGTGTCCACGGTTTGAAAAGCATTTGCAATTTTTGCATTTTCCACCGTGCAATTTTCTTTATGCGGGCGTACCCGTTGATTCATTGTTTGTTTTTACTGTAATGTAATTAAACCTGCGTCTAATTTCTTCTCTGTTCGTATTCATTCTCCCTGGATCCGGAATCCCACGCAGGTTGCTATATTGCCCGCATGTGCGATGCTTGGACGACGTGCTCATACCAGAGCCATCCAAGTGGAAGCCACAAAGGTGCGACTGGCTCCCAGTCAGTGGTTTTCCTTTAGTGTCTTTTTTGAGTTTTGTCCATCATTTTAACTCAGCTACACCGTGCTGATGAAGACCAATTAGTCAGTAACACGTGTCCATGGTTTGCATCTTACTGCCATTTTTCATTTTTCACTGTGCAATTTTCTTTATGCGGGCGTACCCGTTGATTCATTGTTTGTTTTTACTGTAATGTAATTAAACCCGTGTCTAATTCCTTCTGTTTTATATATTTTATATATTATATATATATATATATATATATATATATATATATATATATATATATATATATATATATATATATATATATATATATATATATATATATATATATATATATATATATATATATATATATATATTTATATATATATATATATATATATATATATATATATATACCCAAGTAACAACTCTAAGATACTTTTGATTTATTGAGGTTTTAAAAGTGCTTTAACATGTTCAATAAAATGATAGTGGTTTTAAAATTACCTTAAGATAAACTAAAAGTTCTTAAAGACCACTGATTCTTATGCAAAGGATTTAATGCACTCTTTAAATTAAAATAAAAAAACTGTTTGCTCCTAATGCCCTATTGATCTTATACTAGTTTTATAATACTCTTGACATTGGCTATTTTAAAACTAATTTGCCTTTTAAAGAATTAAATAGCAAGTTGGTTTTAAAACAATCCATTTTGGAACAAATGGTTTTAATGTAGTTTTATGGAGTATCCTTGATGTAGTCATTAAAACCCATTAAGAAAACTATTTTATCTTAAGCCTATATGCTCAATGAAATTCCACATTAAATCCTAAAACATAGTTTTTCCTTTTTAAAGAGTAAATTAAGAATATTTTAAAGTTCAAAGGTTTTAATTTAGTCAATTTGATTAAAAGAAATGCCTGTTGGATTTTTGTTGACTTTATTAAAACTAATTCGACCCCTTCCATAATCGGAGGAAACACGCCATCTGCTCAATAAACTGATTGCTGATTTAGTGAACCAGTGCAGTCCGTGTACCTACTTTATGCATGAATGAAAACTAGAAGACATATTTAAAATGGAAAATATTAGTGACAAGTATTTTAAATTAAAACGAAGTCACTAAATCCAGCAATCACAAAACCGGCACAATTTTAAGGTTAGGATTTCATACGCGCACCAGATCCCTTTAAATCAATAAGGCCACGAGTTTGAACATATTAAAGCAACACAGTTTTAAAAGGAAGAGTAAATAAATGTCTGGGAGAGTAATTGTACTTAAAGTGGTAAATAAAACGTCATTTTAAGTCTTGTAAGATTTAAAATGTTCTATTAACTTGCAATCAGTTTTTATCTAGACCACGCCATTTTTTATATAAGATACAGACCCGCCATGATGAATATTTTCAATAGCCAAAGAAAAAAATATTATTGAAATATATGCGCTTTACATCCTCTTAAATAACT
Organism: Rhamnusium bicolor; assembly: GCA_029963845.1. Lineage (NCBI taxonomy): Eukaryota > Metazoa > Arthropoda > Insecta > Coleoptera > Cerambycidae > Rhamnusium > Rhamnusium bicolor. The sequence goes on along the minus strand of JANEYF010004803.1, from coordinate 25,042 downwards.
GAAGGACGGTGTGTCCAAACATGCAATTTAATAAAAAAAATGCATTTGGATGTTTAGATGCAAAATAAAAATTGACGATATTTTTTAAAAATTTTTTTAGATAATAAAAAAAACATTATATTGGTGGCGCTCGAGTTATGTAGAAGTATTTTATTATATTTTGTCAGAAAAGTGCCATCCGTTGGTAATTTTTACCAGAATAGTTTGCATTTGAATATTATTTTTGATCAGCTTTATATGCGTTACGTTTAAAATATTACCACTCTGTCCCATTAGAGACTTGCCGTTGTTTTAACTATTTCACGCATAGAGTTGTCCGACTTTAAAACAAAATAAAACCCTTTTAGGATTAATTATAATGATTCTCAAGGCAATTTAGTCTGCTGCAATTTTATTTTAAATGCAAAACGTTTTAATACATAAATTTAAGGTTGCCTTGAAGAACTCTTTAAGAATATGAAATTAAAACTAAATGGTTTTTAATATAGTTTTAAAATTTAGTCTTCAAGACCCTTTTAGGATGGGCCCTTTTTGGCTAGAAGATGCTTTATGGTGATCCTAAGCTTGTCTTGAAGATCATTTGGTTTTATTCGAAGTTTTATTGTATAATTTTAAAGCGACCTTGGAGATCTTAATAAGAGCATTAGTGTTACCTGGGTATATATATATATATATATATATATATATATATATATATATATATATATATATATATATATATATATATATATATATATATATATATATATATATATATATATATATATATATATATATATATATATATATATATATATATATATATATATATATATATATATATATATATATATTTTCTGTTGGTTTCAGTATTATCTTACTATCAACTAACAGTCACTGCTATACACTTTTTTGTTATTAAATATTTGTAATTTAACTGTATATTATTTTGATTTACTGTTTGACTCATCTTGCTATAAATATTATTAATATTTATAGCAAGATATATCATATAATACAAAACAATTTCTTTCAAAGATAAAAGCCACAAGGTATGTTTACTCTCAAACTTGGGAAGACTTTTCTACATTTGTAGATATACGAACAATCTTCAGGAAAAGTTACTGTCCTAGTTCTTGAAGCAATCCACTAGACAACGTATTTTGTGTGTTTTAGCTACTTGTTTCTTTTGTTTTAAAGAATTTCAATAATTATATAATGCTATTTTTTATCGATATCGAAAAACAGCTTAACAGATTGGTGAAAGAGGAACAAAACCGCCATCAAACAGATTAAATTGAAACTTTGTATACAAAGCAATCAAATTATATTAATTATATGATCGTAGCATAATTTATAATATACAGTGCGTTAATTAATTAATTTACTTATTTTTAGAAATACACTATCCAACAGAACATGTCCCAATTATAGGGTAGGACAGATACGTCATAAATAAAACAAAATACATAGCTAGAGTGATTAAAAAATATAATATGGCACATTAGAAAAATCAATTTAAATTATAGGATGCACATCGTATGTTAGTTATAATTAGATATCGGGAGGTAGCGATATATTCCAGAGACGACTTTTACGTAGATATGTTATACTGTAAACACATGAAACCTTTTCAAACAATATGAAATGATAGAATATTCTTATATGTTATGTAATAAATCTTTATAAAAATGGAAAAAAAAATAAAGGATTTTATCAGATAATTGAATGGTTTGCAGATATAAAAAATAATTACTTACTGACTGTCACCTTGACGGGGAAATGCACAATTTACGTATCCAACAGTAATGTCAGTGAATAGATAGATAGTCGGATAGCGTCGCTTGTCTATCACATTTACGCCCACTTGCTCAAGTTGAAAATAAATATACTTTTCTTCAAATGTCACAAAAGACATCATTTTTAATGGTAAAATCTGACACAAAAATTGATGTTTTTGTTACTAATATAAAAATGTCAACACTTTTAATTCTAGGATTAAAAGTATTTTCAATCCTAGTATTAAAAGTATATTTAGGTAAAAATAAGCATTTTCATATTAATTCAGTTTATTTAAATTAAAATATGAAATTCTTACAATCCAAAATTATTAAACAATGAAATGAAATACAAAAATTATTGATTAGGCTAGACATACAAATTCATTCAATTATTATTATTTATTGATAGTGATATTGAGAGTGCAGTTTGAGAAAGTTGAATAAAAATTAAACAAACCAGAAGAATGGACACTGTTAACATTTTTAACGGTGGTGGTGGCAATATCTTAAACTGTTACACTCTTAGTGGTATCGTGGGAACATTTCTTGATTAATTTTTCCATGATTTTCTACATTATTGCAAGCAACTGCATTATCGAGATTCAAGGGATTGATACTATTACACGTACTAGGCACATTGGTGCTAGTACTAGGTTCATCGAGTCTAAATATTTTTCTTGCTGTACTTTCTTTATTTTCTATAGATTCTTCTATATACCCCTCTGCAATAGTGTTCGACCTCCAACCCCCATGTCTTTTAAGACAAGTGACATCACCACCAGAATATACAAGAAGAATAGCAGAAGTTCAACGTAAGCAGTGTCCAGTATATTCATTTGCATTTGATAAATTTAAATATTTTGCCACTTCCTTTGCAACACTACAAATATTATGTATACCGACTACTGACCGTTGACACCTTCCATTTTGATACTTTATAAAAAAAAACGACTTTCTACAAAACCTTTTGGTCGAAGAGCAGCGTATTTTCTGTAAGTACTCAAATATTTTTCTGCAAGAACCGTAGGTGACACATCATCTAGTGTCAACCCTGGAATTGACGTTATATACAACTAAGAGTATTTTAACATATACAGAACAAGAGTAAATATACATTAAAAATAAATATAAAGGCACATAAAAATCAATTTATATTATAATATGCAGAGATCTTATGTCAGTTATGGTATGTACAATTAAAAATACCTATATACGAGTAGAGAGAAAACACGTAGATTTAGTTTCCAAAAGGGACGTTCCATACTACTGCTGATTGATTTTGATGTTTCACCCCTTCACCCCCAGCCACCCTAACTTTGGAGTTTCAAATGGCAGCTCCTTAACTAACACTATATTTTAAGGGCATAAAAAATCTGAAAGTAACTCTAATCATTATTGACTATTATATTAGTGTCGTAATTAAATACCAAAAACCCATAATCCGTAAAAAAAGTATTCAATAAAATAACTACAGATTAAATATCAGTATCATTAGCTACAGCTTGGAGGTTCACCGTCTATAGTATGTCACTTTATGTCATACATCCTTTCCATTAGAAACGACAAAGTTATAGAATTCAATGCAACTTTTGGATCAGGGTTAATCTTCTTCTTCAATTTGTCCACACTGACGGCACCCCTGTGGTACGATGGGCCTGTCCTGCATGATATACGTACAATTAGAGAAAAAAAATCTCATAAATAATGAGATGATTTACCACAAAGACTGGTGACATATAAAGCACATAAATGTTCAAGTCCCACTCATCAAAAGTCGCCTCTTTCACGGCAGAACTCAATGACATTCGCATAACATTATGGGGAGAACATTGAGTATAAACCCCAATTAGTATTGGTTACACGAACGGATGTGTAATGGTGGAAACATAATTAAAATGTCTCTCTTGTATAGTTCTCATTAAAAGTACTGTCAACTGATATGCTGTTTTTGTAAATTCTTCTGCACTTCTAATACCTCAGTCTACACACGATTGTACTGTTTGCTATGTTTACTACAAATATTATTTTTACAGGAGTGTGCATAAACATAGTACAGTTGATAAGTCATTTTATCGTGTATGAATTGAAAAATATATTACCACTGCCTAGTTGAACTCTGTATGTATATACGAGTATACAGCATGTGTATTGACTTATTAGACATGGGTCCCTTAAATGACATTACAATCTAAATTAGAGACAGACAAGCCGTCGGTCGTCAAAGTTAGCATTAGCAGAGCAGAGAATTTATTTTCCATCTAGCTGTCGTTCGGCCAACAGTGCACACTGCGTGCGATACAATGCCAATTTTTAGTCTTTCTTCGATGTACTATGTCTAATACTTTAATACACATACTGTAATTATACGTATGTATGTATTTGTATATGACTGTATGTATGTATGTATGGCGACGTATAACTAAACGCAAGCCACTTACGGATATTCCACTGTGAAATCAGAATCTCGTTTGTTATCTGGGACGGTCCCATTCCATAGACTTCGTTATAGAAAGTAGAAAAGAGTTGAGTCAAGGGGTGGAAAGCCTTTTAATTTTTTTAAGGCGAAGAAGGCTTTATTGATGATTATGTCGATATATTGTCTCCCACGGCTTATGTGTCTACACTCCAGTATATTCCTTCTGATTCCTCTTTAAGCCATTGTTTGCTTTTACTCCATTTGTCTATAGCTTTACTGCAATCCCAGTTATTATCAGAATACGGTCTGTATTGGTAATCTACAGATCGAGCCAACCAACTAGATACACGACTAGCGTTATGCGCAGTTTACAGCTGCACGTCTGTTGCAGCGTGAATGTCAGAAGGGACTTATACAATAGGCTAGGATAGTTGTTCTGTGGTTAGGATATTGCCTTGCTCAAGAAGGACGTCTTTTTGAGCATCTAATTTTAATTATTTATTTATTTACGCGTTATTTTATTTTTTAAAGTTGGTATTATCTTTCTTTATTATTTATGAGAATAATAATTTATGTTTCTAGAATTACTTTTTGTTTCGAAAAAAAAAATCAATATTTTATTGTTTGCTGTTGTATCATATTTTTCATAATTTTAGTGTTTTACTATCTGTTCCGTCTGGGAAGAAACACTGATATTGTGAAACACTCAGGTAATTTTAGTAAATACGTTAATACATAAAGATTTCTTTAGATGAATGAGCAACACTCCACCGCAGCTTAAGCGATACTGGCTCCTCCCATAGCGCCCTGACACAATCGTTAACTTTCGTTCCTACTTCGTATTTAGACGAACAACTGTAAACTACGCATACCGCTAGCCGTGTATCTAGCGGGTTGGCTCGATATATGCAAAGCATCATCTTTTGGGCAACGGTTCTTTTCACTTCAACAGTGTTGTACATTCGGTATTGCGATTTAGGTTCTCGCCTCCTGCAACCAAGTTGTTTGTTGGTTGTGCTATACTGTAGTAATGTCTAAAATATTAACTTTTTTGTTCTTAGTCATATGGATTTGGGACTTATTCATTCAATAGAAACATGCTAATAAGAACCAGTGGTGTGGGGATGTTTTTTCGATATCTCCGGCCGTTCACGAGTTCTGTTAGGTTATATTACCATTGCGGGGATCATGGAGCACAGAGTTCCAGAAGAGTGCCACAGGGGTCTAGGTGGAGAGCCGTAACGCGAAGGCCGTAGCGAAGAAGGACGAACAACGCAAAGATTTTAGAACTTCCCACGAGGAGTCAGAGCAGGGCAAAGGCCCCTCTCTGGTTGCCATGGTGGAGGCAAACTCGAGTGGTGAGGGACGTATGAAGCAATATAATACCTACTGGTGTTTAACGTGTGTCAGTTTTCCTAGTGTGTTGCTGTATCCTATATTTTCGTTTCGTCCCGACTTTTACTGTTTGTTTGTATTATGAGGGCGCTGTCCAAATAGCTCAAGTTACCTTGTTTTCTGTATATTGCTGTTAAATAGTTGAATGGTTCTCTGTGGTGCTGAAGGTTTGCTCTATAAAATTGACACATTATAGTTTTTGCTACTGTCAATTGCTGCTGTTTTTCGCATCCACTGACAAGAAGGAAGATATCTGATTTTATGTTCTCTCTTACCTCATATACTTTATTTTTGATCCCAGTAGTTTTCTCTGCTGTTTTTCAGATGGAAACTTGTAGTGCACACAGGGCTCTATGTATTGATTGCACTCAATAAGTGTGGGACACGCGAATATGAGTCACAAATATAAAGCGTATTTTAATTTTTAATCTTATATTAGGTTTTGCGATGGATTTTTGTCGCATTTTGCAAATACTAACAATTTTTCACAATTTGAAACTTTTATATGAATTCTATATAAATGTTTCGTATTTATTTACGAAGGCATAGTTATATTAAATTCCTCGAACCGAGTTGAGATACTGTATACCTATATTCTTTATGCATTTCTACTTCGTAGATTTCTTGAATGTTCTAAATGTTTTCTTATCAGCTATATTATTCGTGTATCACAATATAAAAACTTACCTAGTAATAATTTAGACAATTTGACATCGTATTCTTGTTTATAGTTGTTTTTACAGGAATATCATTAAATAAGACTTTATTACATCTGATTTTCTTTTACGGTTGTTTTACATTTTACTGACGTGTTAGATTGCAGGGTGGAATGGTATGTTGGGAAATAGCTGTTTACAACTTCGTGACTGTTGTTTTTACTTACTATTCGGTAATTATTTTACGGATATCAATAAATCACAAACATTTTTTATTACAAAAATAACAAATGGAAATGATTACAAGATCTTTTATGAATGCAGATAAAGATAAAACTAAAACCTATACCACATTTTTTTATCTCTTTAATATTGCATTTATTCAGTCAGTTTAGTCCTCGTGAACACTAAAATAAGCACCACGTATCATAAGGTCTGGTCGTTATCAAAATTGCGACTTTTCAACATGACAGATCGAGCTACTGGAATTAAATCCTACTTACGAGCAAATACCAGTTACATCAGTACCAAGACGGCACACAGTGGACGGAAACGCCGAAAAGCTGGCCAAAATATAAATTTTGCATACAGGGGTTTCTTGTGTTGCTGATCAAGAATCCGAAGTTGAATTTTGAAAAACAAAATGGCGGCCATGAAATCCCCCAAAACATACCAAAAATCGCCAATTATCGCTGCATTTTTACAAAACTTTGTATACAGTTTTTTGGGTTGCTGATGAAGAATCCCATATAGAATTTCAAAAAAATTACGGTCAAAAATATATACATAGTTCAAAAATTATTATTGAATTGAAGCGAATTCATGTTTCATTTGTTTCGGGAAAATTAGGATCTGGCGAATGGAATAAAAATGTGTAATGACTTTGAAAACTAATTATTCAATTACTATCTGAATTACATTCATCGTCCGCATTCAAAAGGAGCCCACTTTTATGGTGCACGAATGTGCATGCATCCGTGCATTCGCGCACAATTTGGTCAATATCTCGCAAAGATGCAAAAAGATGCAGCTAATTTTTTATACTCTTTCGAAAAAATGTTCATTGAACACATTCCAATAAGTTTCAAGACCAACCATCACCAACCGCGTAACTTATGGCTTTTTTTGTGGAGTTTATGAATCGTGCATGTACAAAAATGCACTCCACTTCGATAATTATTTACTAATTACCATATAACTAAACTGATCTGATACTGAGATATTTTAATTGTACTTACTTTCTGATGCAGAATCCATTTTTATGATACAGAAAACTGCACTTTGAGAATTTTTACGCTGCAGACAAAATTTATCGATTTTTGAAGCGTTGCGAGCTGCCGAAGTGACGTGCTGCACGGTCGCACAATAAGTAATTTCCTCGCTCAGGTAGTGAACCCAGACCGGTATTAACGGTCGTTTCTAATGCTAGGGGTACCACTACAACGATTTAAAACGTTTTCATTTCAAAAAAAAAATCTTCATTTTTTTAATTTTGGCCAGCATTTTGGCATTTCCGTCCACTGTGCGGCACTGATATTATTTATAAATGATAAAATTACTAGGAATAATTAATTTATGAGATAATTAACTGGAATAGCATTTTTCAATTTAAAAAATTGTTATTCTAATTTAAAATCTTATGCGTCTAACAAATTAAACCAAATCGTGTTTGGTTACTTTAAGTGATTACAGCTCGATAAGAACAAATCTGTCTAAATCATCCTCGCTTATTTCCTGGACTAAACGTACTTTACAAGGATGGAATTTTTCTTTTTTCTGACATTTCTGATAGGTGCGGGGTCTATACTATATCATGATCCACAGCGCGTTTTCGGGTTGACATTTGAAACTCGCCTTGTATATAGTAGCAATACCTTAGATTTATACAAAATATTCATATAAAAGATAAAACGAATAAAACACTGTTTTTCATAGCTTGTTAGAGGAACCCTCTCTAATCCGGCCTTCTACAAAAATTTATTCGTGTATTCAAATTAGCATTTTCAGAGATATCTTAAACCTTATTGTGGAATGTAATGACAAAGCAGAATAAAAGTGCCTCAATATTGAAATCCGGGGAACAATTTTTCATAAAATCGATGTCGTTAACGCATATGGTAGAGCAGAAGCCAATATGCGGGTTGCGATCGGCCTTTTGCATATGGTTATTGTATACTTTTGACGCGTAAGGAATTTTCACTAATTTATCAGCTCGACAGAAGCCCTTTGTATCAGTCACTTTCATAAAAAGGTATTATTTGAATTATTACAGTTTAATAAATGGGGTGAAGTTAACATCCCCTGGTTAAAAATGGCACGGTTTATTATTTCACTAGGAAATGCATTGACTAAAGAAAGTTTATTTATATACGAGGTTATGTAACGATGAAAATATAACGTTTTAGATCGTTATTGGCAGAACTTCAGGGGAAAATTATACGACTTTTGAGGATTCAAAAACTTTCATATGAAAATGACCTAACACGCTTCCATTTTGTGTTAGTCAAAGGTAACGCCGATGTTTTGAAATGTATCCCCAAGTAACAATATTACACTTTTAATTTAAGCATCTAAGGGCCATTCTCATAATCAATATATACATATATATATATATATATATATATATATATATATATATATATATATATATATATATATATATATATATATATATATATATATATATATATATATATATATATATATATATATATATATATATCTATATATATATCTATATATACCGGGTGACACAGGAGACATGTAACACCCCGTAGCATGTTTATTTAAAAAGATATTATTTTGAAATTTGGTACACTTATATAATGCGTGATTGTCCTTTTTTAAGTACAAAAAAATATTTGTCCACCACTTCCGGTTTCACCGGAAGTGACATCTACTCTGTTATTTTAAATGGCACCCTGTATATTTTTTTTACCTATCTGATTCGTCTCTAGATTCTCTTTTCAACCATGTATCGGAACATGGCATTTGTTTTTAAAATGACAGTTAATATCAATTTTAGTTTGTTAAGTCTAGGTGGCCCTGATATGAACCTTGGCAGATATTGATGCGTAGCGTGCCGTGATATCGAAAGACCTCTGGCATGCAACTTTCTGCCTCATATTTTTTTGGGAATAACCAGTAGCTGAACAGACTAATAAGATCTAACTTATTTAAAAAAAAATATCATTAAACAACCCACGATATCTTAAAAACCAAGATAGGAACCCCATTTTTTTTACTTCACCTAGTTAAAAAACACTTATTTATCTTTTATTGTTGTCCAATACAAGGTAAAACGACGCGTCATTTTGATTTGACAATTAAGAATTGTTTACTTGGCAGCAATTTAAGTATTTTGCATTAAATTATACCTAAGTTATCACGTTTTTAACTCTATTTTGCCATGTATTCACGAAATGAAAAAGTAGATATGCTACTAATCTATGGCGAATGTAAAAAAAATAGCAGGCAGGCTGCTGTCTGATATGAAGAAAGATTTCCCGAAAGAATTCATCCACCAAACAACTATTTTGTAAGAGTTGAACGGCAATTCAGAAGTGAACCAGAAGTACTGGAAAATAATTTCATTATCGATGAAGACTCGGAAATCAATGTACTTGCAATTGTCGAGGTAGATCCCACGATTTCGATAAGACAGATTGAGGACCAAACCGGTGTAAATCGGGAATCAGCTCGACGCATTTTGAAAAAACATAAATTTAAATCATACAAGTACCAAATACACCAGCATTTATACGAAAATGATTTTCAAAGAAGATTGAACTATTTATTGCAATTGGTTTCTGAACAGACACAATTTGGATAATAATTTTCATGAAAAAAATTTTATTTTCCGACGAGTGCAGGTTCACTAATTTGGGATTATTCAATAGTAACAACACCCGTTATTGGGCACAAGAAAATCCCAGAAATATGAGAGAAAGTGCATATCAGGAGCGATTTAGTTTTAATGTATGGTTAGGAGTAATTGGCAGAAGAATTATTGGGCCAATAATTTTTGATGGTCCATTAAATGGAGAAAGATATTTGGGATTTTTGCAAAACCAGATACAAGATTTTTTGGAAGAACTGCCACCTAATGTTAACCCAATAATTTTTCAACAGGATTGGGCTCCACCACATAACAGCACAGTTGTGGTGAATTATTTAAATGAAAGGTTTGGAGAAAACTGGATGGGAACAAATGGGCCCGTTCGATGGCCTGCAAGGTCACCAGACCTTACGCCGCTTGATTTTTTTGTATGGGGCCACCTCAAGGAAAACGTTTATAGGACTCCACCAACAAACAGAGAAGACATGGAAATGAGAGTCAGAAGAGCAATCGATGGGATTACTGAATTACAGTTAGATAACGTGCTTAGGGCTACCGTCACAAAAACACGATTGTGCAGAGATAATAACGGACAACATTTTGAACACCTGTAGTAAAAAAATGTTTTTTGTATGTAGTACTTCAGTAAATATTTTATTTTAATTTCATTCATTCGTTGTAAAAATGTATTACATAGTGTAATGGTTTTTCATCAATTTTGTTCAAATCTGTTTTACTGATGTTTCTTATTTATTAAAAAAAATCGTTTTACCTACTTTTATTTTGTTTCCACCGCCTGCTTACTAAATATTTTTGTTGCAGTACAATATTCATTACTATGCAATAACATTCGATACTAATTTTAATGAGGAAAGCAAAATATGATAGGCACAGCAATTGTATTGGACAAAAATAAAAGATAAATAAGTATTTTTTAACTAGGTGAAGTAAAAAAATGGGGTTCCTATCTTGGTTTTTAAGATATCGTGGGTTGTTTAAAGATATTTTTTTTAAATAAGTTACATCTTATTAGTCTGTTCAGCTACTGGTTATTCCCAAAAAAATATGAGGCACAAAGTTGCATGCCAGAGGTCTTTCGATATCACGGCACACTACGCATCAATATCTGCCAAGGTTCATATCAGGGCCACCTAGACTTAACAAACTAAAATTGATATTAACTGTCATTTTAAAAACAAATGCCATGTTCCGATACATGGTTGAAAAGAGAATCTAGAGACGAATCAGATAGGTAAAAAAAATATACAGGGTGCCATTTAAAATAACAGAGTAGATGTCACTTCCGGTGAAACCGCAAGTGGTGGACAAAAAATTTTTTGTACTTAAAAAAGGACAATCACGCATTATATAAGTGTACCAAATTTCAAAATAATATCTTTTTAAACAAACATGCTACGGGGTGTTACATGTCTCCTGTGTCACCCGGTATATATATATATATATATATATATATATATATATATATATATATATATATATATATATATATATATATATATATATGTAGATAAGTTGGGATAAGTTGGATCTGTGCATCTGTTTCTGAAACACCCTGTATGTATGTGTTTATTCTTATTGAAATAAAATCATTTCACAAACAACTGAAGCCTGGAGATGAAAATAAATCTTTTTAAAATATTGCACCATAAACAATACCAATGGACTTTATATCCTCTTTAAACGATGACCACTTATATATAGTATTACTGCAATATTCAATTTGGATGATTTTTATTGAAGTGCATAAAAACAGAGGACAAAGCAAGAATAAGCCTGTCCTATAAGCTCGACATATTTCTCTGTCAAAACAGATTTTTAAAATATTAAGTTCCATTATTTCTTTACAATTTATGGTTGAAAACTTGTCAGTTGACTTGCTTAAAAAATGAGGTGTTGGTGTTTTAATATTACTTGATATATGGTTTAGTTTATATATAAAAAGGGGCTTTATATTCATAGCGCGGGCCCTGCTTCATTTATATGCAATTATCTCCGATTTACATAAACGTACGTCGTAAATTATATTGTCTGTCGCTAATAATCGTGATTGAAATAAATTCGCTTTTATTAAATTGCCTATTTCGTATGTGTAATATTGGCTTATGAAGCGTTTTAGTTAATAGTTTTGCGCCATTTGTGTAATTTATAGTGCGCATCTCTAAAAGTGCTCTTCCATTGTTTTTGTCACGGTGCGCGGTGATCGGTTTGATTACACTCTACACTATGGATCAGCACACAAAAAACATTATTACAGCGAAAATTTATTAATAAAAAGCAAACTGCATTTTAGTACACAAATTTATAATGACGCTACGTAAAGCACTGACAAAAGCACCACAACAATGGGGTTAAATTTGCGAATAAAATTCGTGAAAAATATAAATATGTTGGTTATAATACATATTTATATTTTTCACGATTTTTATTTATAAAGTTACTTTTTCTTTATTTTACACTAGAGAAATGCTTTTACATGTGAAAATGCTATTTATCAACACCAGTAATTCAATATTTATGACTAAGCCTGGCCAAGGTCATTAATCCTACAGAGACGTACTGGGTATGCATCATATCATAATACTTGAATAAGTACAATAATAAAAACAAAAATATTTTATATATTGTGATGTATGTTTTTGTACTATTTCGTTCGTTTTAAATTCTTTTTTTATGTATTTCCTTATATTTTGTAAGCTTAGTGCTGCACATTATTATTAAACTGTTAAATGACGTTCACACATACTTAAGCAGATTTATGAAGTAGCTTGGTTGTCGTTATCACAAACTAGAGCACTTCTATAATAACTGTGTAGCATCAGATATGTTGCTACAGTTGTCTCAGTAAGCGATGTTCGCTGTGGTGAAAAATATGTTTGTAGTTTGAAACGTTCGACATCTACGGAAGTAATACAGGCATAAGTAACACTCTGTGAACTCACTTAACGCAGCTGTAGATGCACCATCACAAATTTGTCTTAATTTGATAAAATCAGGATCTTTCGGTAATATACTCTCGAATTTTTCAATAACGGGCTTATTTTTTGCGTCGTTTATAGTCTGTAGCTGTGTATTTACGTTGTCCACTATTTGCAGCGATTCCACTAACGACAACGAAGTATTTTGCAATCTTTCTATTGCGTCGTGTAGTCCTCTATAATTGTTATAAATAGTTTTTAAATCTGTTTCAAGGGAAACATCTTGAAAGCTTCTCTGGCTTTCCTTAATAGCTGAAGCCTCGTTAGGGTTGAACTGTAGTATCATAGCTTTTATTTGTTGAAAATATTCAGCATAATAAAAAGCTGCCTTAAACCACGTTCCCCAATGTGTAAGAATCGGCTTTGGTGGTTCCGGAATACCAGGACACAGTGTGTGAAATGCTTGAAGCCGTTTAGGAGATTTGAGAAATAATTTTTGTGTATTTGCTATTAATGCATCTACCTCTGGAAAACATTTTCGAATCGTTTCTACTACAAGATGGAATGCATGCACTTTACACGTAACATGTAAAAACCTACAATCGTCTCTTTGAAGAAAACGGCCCACCAAACGCATTGCCGCAGCACCGGCAGTCACAAACATCAACACTTGACTTGTTGACAGTTCAAATTATTCGAAGGTCTCCAACACCACCAGCGTAATTGTTTCGCCAGTACACGCAGTTAGTCTTTTGCTAGCTAGTAAAAGTGGAAATGTTGGTTTAACAGGATCGAGTACACGTACTATAACATTTAAAATAGAATGGTGGACTAAACTACTGTTATCAAATCATATTTAATAACAGTAGTTTAGTCCACCTGGGCTAGCGGTCGCCGCTCTCGGTACTTGCTTCGCAACTCGCTATCCGCCACAGGGACATCTATGATGTCGGTCGGATAGTAGCATTCAGACCATACGAGAAGTTTCATACCTCTCACCACTACAATATGTGTTATATAGTGAATTTTTTTACAGGCTATGAGGTGGACTTTCTGATTCTAATGTAAATGTGGCTTCTTTGAGAAATTTTCAGTATTATAAATACGCTCCAGTTACATCTGTAGATGTAGAATGGTTGTTTTCAGACTAAAAATGGATTTTTACTGACAGGTGCCGGAATCTAACTGCAGATCATTTAGAACAATTATTAATAATATATTTCTATTCCAGTGTCACAAAATAATTGTTATAGTGCAATATTGTTTTTTGCTAAATGTTCAGCGTTCACCTTATTTTGCATATTACAAATATCACCTATTAAAGTTATAAGGTAAGATATTGTCTATTTTGTATTGTATATAATTTTTGCACATATTGACGTGTTCGCACACGAGCTTATTTTGCCGCTGATATTCGCGAAATGACTACTTGAGATGCGATCTTTACTTATAACATTACAGCAAGTTTGTGTAATAACACTATAGCTTTTGCCACATTCTATACGTTTCAGATTTTTGAGGGAAAACCAGAAAGAGAAATTTATTTAAAAATTAGTCCACTTTGACCAAGGAGCCATGTTTGTACGTTTCTACGAAAATAACTTAAAGAATGCCACCTGAGTAGATTGCCATGATGAGATTTGACTCTTTCATCTCCATTCAAGTTACTAATTAGTTCTCCACCCACCCTCACATATAATTTACTACGCTATTAAATATCACTTCGTTACTGTTATAGGTGGGGAAGGAAAATGAATAAAATTTCGCTTCCGAGTTCCCTTCTCATAACACTTCGAAGCAATCTGCGGAATTAAAAAGTGCGTAATAACCCAAAGTTCAAGACCAATAAAGGCTGATAGAAAATATGAATTACTTTAGCAAATTAACTTCTTAAGCTTTGTAGAAAATGGAGAAACTTCGACAAGAATGTTACCATTTTTAATATGGTCTCGTTTAAACTTTTCAACAACCGCCCAACTTGATGTTATGACTTATAACATCAAATCATAGTCTTGCATCTCTGTTAAGCTCATATTTTGTTTGACTTCTGCACTGTTTTATCGATAAAGGGCTAGGTGTGTGGAATTAAATGTTCCCTTCTTAGACGATAGGCGTCTAACTAAAGAAACGTGTCCATGCCATCATCGCATTTCAAATTTTAAAAAGTGATTTGATAAAATATGTCAAATTTATCCATTAGGCTAAATGGGTCTACATATACAGGGTGAGTCAATAGTGTATTCTCCTTAGATAACCTTTGAACCGTTAGTGATACAACAATTTATTAAATACAAAAGTTTTTTAGATCGATAAGTTACATCATTCAAAATTGTTGTGAAATCTACAGGGTGCTTAAATTTTCTGCTACACACAAGAAATACTTTTTTTTTTAAAAGGAATACCCTATATATTTTATCACTATTTTATTAAATGAAAATAGTATTATACAGTGATATTTTGTTTTTTGGATTTGCATGCAACGTTGCCAAGTTATTTAAGATTTACTGGAAATTTAAAGATTTATAAGGGTCCGTTTAATAATTTCTATTTACCTATGAAAACAAGCTGAGTAAGTAAATATTATACTATTCTTAGTTCATACTACACGCTAAGTATTAGTACCTTTTTTTACATTATTCTATTTTACAGGGTGTACATGACGGCATGTCAATTAATGCGAATTTCAAATGGGGAAAACTCTGTTTTTTTAAATGGAACACCCTGTATTTTTTTGCGTGGTTGGATTCTTCCTTTAAATTGCTTTCTTTTTTTGTATAACACTTCCTACACCTAACTGTTGTATTTTTGGAGATAATTAAGGTTTTCTCTTTAACCTCACAATCATACTAAAAATTAATACAATTTTATCAAGAATGGCTTAGGAAAACAAAAATTGCGGTCAGGCGAAAAATTATTTTGTATAGAATTGTAAAGGAAACAGTAAAAGTAGAAAATTTATGGAACTTGAATGACAAAATTTACACCTCACCTTAGGTATGTACATAACAAAATAAAAGTGTAATTTTGAACGTAAACAGTAAATAGAAGAGAAAAAATAAAACAAGTTACAAAATATGCTCAACGTGACCTCCTAGTCGTAAATTACAAATTCTGATTCTATGAAGAAATGAGTCACTTACATTTTGCAACATGTTAGGCGTGATGGTGTCGAACGCTAGTCGAATTCTTTTGCTGCATGTCTCTCTTGTAGTTGGTGATGTTTTTTTGTACACTAATCCTTTAATGTACCCCCACAAAAAAAAATCGAATTTTGTCAAATCTGGCGACCTTGGTGGCCATTGAACTGGTCCTCCTCGACCTATCCAATTGTCACCAAATGTAACATTTAAAAAGTATCTTACGGCAATACTATAATGGGGTGAAGCTCCGTCGTGCTGGAACCGCAGCCTCTGTAAGACATTATGATGACACCCGTTTAACAATCCTCCCAGTACATTTTGTAAAAAGTCGAGGTCAAGTGCCCATTAAAGAAATGCGGTCCAAATACATATTCACCTACTATCCTTGCCCACACAGTGAGTCACCAACGGTGTTGATTATCTACTCCACAGTTCTCGTAAAAAGAGGGTTCATGGTATCATAGTAGTGTAAGTTATGTCTATTAACACAACCATTTTTATGAAATGTGGCCTCATCAGTGAATACCACGAAATCAAAAAATTGCGGCTATTGGTGAATCTTATTAAGTGTCCACTCACAAAATGTTACCCTACATTCGAAATCATTTGGCTCTAGTTCCTGAAGCAGTTGATATGATAAGGATGAAAGTTTTGTGTCCTCAATATTCTTGTTACAGAGGATTGACTTATATCAAGTTGTCTATTAATTTCTGTCATGCTTTTATGCAGATCTTCAACGACACAATGTAACTTGAAACACTTTTTCTTCATTTGTTGCTAGTTTTGTACATTCATGTTTTTCATAATTTACATGTCCAGTTGGTTCAAACCTTCCTCGCAACCTTTCAAATGCAGAATGGTGAGGATGTCTTCATTCTGGATAACGCTGATTATAAATTCTTGATGCCAATAGCGGATTTCTCTCCCCTTCTCCCAATGCATAAACCATCTCGATCAACTCTTCGTGTGAAAAATTCATAATTTATTTAACAAAAATAATTAACTCAACTAGGAAATACAGAAGAATCACCACCAAGTAAAATTAATTACGTCTAATCACAAAATATCAGTTTGACAGCACAATTTTTGTTTTTCCAAAGCCATTCTTGATAAAATTGTATTAATTTTTAGTATGATTGTGAGGTTACAGAGAAAACCTTAATTTTATCGAAAATTTCAACAGTTAGGTATAGGAAGTGTTATACAAAAAAGAAAGCAATTTGAAGGAGCAATCCAACCACGTAAAAAAATACAGGGTGTTCCACTTAAAAAAAAACAGAGTTTATCCCATTTAAAATTCGTATTAATTGACATGCCGTCATGGACACCCTGTAAAATAGAATAATGTAAAAAAGGTACTAATACTTAGCGTGTAGTATGAACTTAAATTAGTATCATATTTCCTTACCCAGCTTGTTTTCATAGGTAAATAAAAATTATTAAACGGACCCTCAAAACCTTATATTTCCAGTAAATGCTAGATAACTTGGCAACGTTGCATGCAAATCTAAAAAACAAAACATAACTGTATAATACTCTTTTCATTTAATAAAACGGTGGCAAAATATACAGGGTATTCCATTTAAAAAAAAGTATTTCTTGTGTGTAACAGAAAATTTAAGCACCCTGTAGATTTCACAATAATTTTAAAAGATAGATCTTATCGACCCAAACTTTTATATTTAATAAATTGTTGTATCACTAACGGTTTAAAGGTTATCGAAGGAGAACACATTATTGACTCACCCTGTATGGTGCGTTTAGTGACGATTCAAATTACACCAGAAAAGGGATCTCCAAAAAAAATTACTGCTGTTTATTTAATGAAATAGTATCCATAGACGTTGCATTAGGCAATTAACGTCCTTAAAATGGGGGCATAAACTACAGGTTTTTCGCTAATCCCAAAACTTTGCATTTCCTATCCAAAGCATTTCCTAGCCAGCCTAAGGGATAAATAACGTCTTTTGTTCTTTTCGCAGGCTGCAAAATGACTTGCCTAGTCTGTTGATGATAAAAGTTCCTTTTCGCTCTATTTTATCACTCAAACGGATAAGCTGCTGTTGGTAACGCTCTGAATTAACAGTCTGACTAGAATCAAGCAACTCATAATGTATAACACCCATAATATCCTTTCAAATGCAAAATAACACCTTTTTGGCATGAATGTTGGTTTTCGCACTCGATGTTGATAGTTGATCAGATTAAACCTACGACTTTGTTTGCTTAGGGTTGTCGTAGAAAACAACATTTTTGGAGATATAGCGTAAAACTGAAAAAAGGTACCCATTTCGGCATTTTTTTATGTTCCCTCTGTATTCGTCTCTACAAAATCAAATACTTGAAATTCACATCAAAATACACGCATGAATGCAATAAAATACCTATTTATAATTTTCTAATATTTAAAACTTAATTCAGCTGGCATTATTTGCATGGGTTCTATCGAGTCTCAAAAATTTGAAACGTAAACTGCGGACAACCCTGTACATAAAATTAAATTAAAATTTTATTTGCAAAAAATCGACGATAATTTTCATTGGTCAAGTAGTGGTGTGGGTCACGGCAAATTTATTGTTCGCTACCGTTTGTTAACACGGTATATTTGTGTAAAGGCATTAACTTGGTCATTATAAATCTTTCCAACAAAGGCCGGTGCTTGCAAACCAGAGATATAGTAAAGCTCTAAAAACAAGCGAAACGGTGCCAACTTGTGAACATTTTTTTTAATCTATCAAGCTTACAGACCTCGCAAAACCACAACGAGTTTAATATTTTACCATTTAAAAAGAGATTAGAAGGCTTACAAATTTTAAATAAAATTGGGTTTTAATAATCGTCTTTGAAGGAGTGACTGACTAAAATTGCATGAATACGAGATGGTCATCGTGTGAACTGACGTATTCATTTCTAAACACCGTAATATTGGATTTATAAAGTTTATTTCCAAATCTCTAATAATTTCCTGCTGCACTAATCTTGTTATTAACAAATTATATAAGCAAATTTGAGTGTATAGTATTAACAGGAGATTTTAACTTAGACAATGTAACAAATACTCGTGAAAATAGATCTTTATCTGACATAATTACCTCCTTCTCATTAAAATCCTTAGTAAACGAACCGACAAGAATTGATTAGGCTTCAATTCATGTACAGCTATAGATTATGTCATTATTAATTTAACTGAAAATTATAACCTTACATTAACAGATTCACATATATCCGACCATAAATCGCAAATATTTAATTAGAGTTTAACGGGAAATGTCTGTACCAACCCCCTTTTACACAGAGGCAGGAAGTATAGAGTTTTTTCTAAGCAAAACATGTTTCATTTTGCCAACATGTTTTATAATAATTTTGACTCATTTACTAATGAGTATAACAACATCAACGATAACTATAGTGAATTTTTAGCATATTTTCAATGGTGTCTAGATACGAGTTGTCAAAAGAAAGTTATAGCAATCAAAAATAATAAGAAGCCTCAAACTGATGGTAGAATAAAAAAGGAATTAAACAACTTAAATTACCACTGTCATATTGCTACTTCCGGTTGTCCTGAGCTAATGAGATCATTCAGATCCCATAAAAAATATTAATAACAAAATACCTAATATAAGAAAAGAAATTCATACAAATATAATCGAAAACTCGGAGAATAAAAATAAAATTTTGTGGCAAATTGTTAATAACGGATTAGGGAGATAAAAACAAAAAACGAAAATTATTATAAAAGTAAATGATGAAATTATAAATGATCAGAAAAAAATATACGAAATATTTGCCAACTACTTTTCGACTTGTGTAAAAGATAAACTAGATAGTCATTTTGGAAATAACACATCAAATAAATGCACAACGGCCGGAACAATTAACACATCAATTTTTTTTGAACCTATAACAGAAGATAATAGACAATATGAAAAACAAAAATTCAACTGGTGTTGACGAAATACCCATTAGAATTTTAAAGTTTTATAAACATGTTCTAGCAGATTCTCTTGCATACCTTATAAACTTATCAGTAAATCTTGGACAGTTCCCCGACATCTTAAAATTAGGTAAAATAATTCCAATGTATAACAAAGAGGATCCGCAATTAATTCAGAATCATAGACCCATAACCCTACTGAGTTATTTATCTAAAATTCCCGAAAAAGCAGTTGCTAATAGAGTACCAGGTCAATAAATCAAGTGAAATAGCAACCATTGAATTTGTACAAAAAATCTACTATTACCTTGATAAAGGTAAAAAAGTAGCCAGT
Source organism: Rhamnusium bicolor (assembly GCA_029963845.1). Classification (NCBI taxonomy): domain Eukaryota; kingdom Metazoa; phylum Arthropoda; class Insecta; order Coleoptera; family Cerambycidae; genus Rhamnusium; species Rhamnusium bicolor. The sequence continues at coordinate 4,630 of JANEYF010004803.1, read as the reverse complement.
CTCTATTTTGATCTAACAGCGGCTTTCGATTCGGTTAATCAGAAATTTCTGGAAACAGAATTACAAGCAATAGGAATCAGTGGCAATATTCTAAAATGGTTAATCTCTTATCTAGAAAATAGAAGAATAATCGTCTCAATGAACTCGGAAACTTCTAATATCGTGGACATGGATGGATATTGGTGTAGCTCAGGGTTCTATTATAGGCCCACTTTTATTTCTGATTCTCATAAACGATTTATTGGAGTCTATTAGTGATGGAGAGGTATTCATGTATGCCGATGACACATCTGTTATAATTCACAGTGATACCATAAACGAGCTAGAGAATGTAACAATTAGAGTCATTAAAGGATTTAAGGAATGTTGGCACAGGAATTCTTTAATTATAATATGAACAAAACGGTATTTTTATATTTTACAAATATCACGAACCCTAATATTATTCTCAAAATAGATTATGTTGATACAAGTGAGAAAGTAACATTCTTAGGCTCTGTGATAGACTCGACTCTAAATTTTACCCCCCCAAATAGACATTCTCTGTTCTAAGTTAGCAAGAACAACTTTTGCCATTTTAAATTTGAAAAAAGAGCTAAATATTAGTGGATTAAAAACATGTTACTATCATTTAGCTTACTCAGTTATTGGCTATAGCATCGGCATATGGGGACAATCCGTTGTGGCAAATAGGGTTTTTGTAATGCAAAAAAAGAATTATTCGGATATTGTTTAACCTGAGCTATAGAGAATCATGTAGGACCACATTAAAAAAAAAATAATGACTATTACTTCCATTTATATATAATATTTCTTGTTCTTACACAAAAATTTGCATAAACTTAGTACTAATAATAGCATTCACAATTAAAGCTGGCCGAGGTCCCCTGGCCGACAGAGCCGTCATATGACTCATATGTTATCATCATATCATAATACTTGAATAAGTACAATAAATGGAAATAAATTTTAACAATAATGTTACATTTTATAAAAATTGGTATAAAACTCACCCTTTTAAGCAGATTTATGAAGTAGTTTGGTTGTCGTCATCACAAAGTGGGGAAGATCTATAGTATAATAGCATCAGGTATGTTTCTACAGCTGTCTCCGTCAGCGATGTTCGCTTTGGTGAAAAAATATGTTTGTATTTTGAAAATGACCGTTCGACATCTACGGATGTAATAGAGGCATAACTAAAACAATCTGTGAACTCACTTAACGAAGTTGTAGATGCACCATCACAAATTTGTCTTAATTTGCTAAAATCAGGATCTTTCTGTAATACACTCTCGATTTTTCACTAACGCGATTATTTTTTGCGTCATTTATAGCCTGTAGCTGTGTATTTACGTCGTCCACTATTTGTAGCGATTCCACTAACGACAACCAACTATTTTGCAATTTTTCTATTGCGTCGTGTAGTCCTCTTTAATTGTTATTAATAGATTTTAAATCTGTTTCAAGGGAAACGTCTTGAAAGCTTGTCTGGCTTTCCCTAATAGCTGCAGCCTCGGTAGGGTTGAACTGTAGTATCACAGCTTTTATTTGTTGAAAATATTCAGCATAATAAAAAGCCGCTTTCAACTACGTTCCCCAACGTGTAAGAATCGGCTCTGGTGGTTCAGGGATACCAGGACACTGTCTGTGAAATGCTCGAAGCTGTTTAGGAGATTTGAGAAATACTTTTTTTGTATTTGCTATTAATGCATCTACCTCTGGAAAACATTTTCGAATCGTTTCTGCCACAAGATGTAACGCATGCACTTTACATGTAACATGTAAAAACCTACAATTGTCTCTTTGAAGAGAACGGCCTACCACGCGCATTGTCGCGGCACCATCAGTCACAAACATCAATATTTGACTTGTTGAAAGTTCAAATTTTTCTAATATCTCCAACACCACACGCGTAATTATTTCGCCAGTACACGCAGTTAGTCTTTTACTAGCCAGTAAAAGTGGAAATGTTGGTTTAAGAGGGTCCAGTACACGTACTATAATATTTAAAATAGAATTTTTTTTTACAATCTGTCGTCTCGTCAATACATAACCAGAGCCGTGTATTTTTTAATCCACATTTAATCCTATTTACAATGTCTTCACGAACAGCTGGAATATATCTACGTAACGATGTACGACTTGGTAAGTTCACCTGGGGATTGTATTTATTCCAAAACTCCCGAAATGGTTGTCTATCCAGTATGTGTAGCGGAATATTACAGGCTATTAACATCAACAATAAATCAAACATAAACTGAGTTGTCAAAGGCATGCTATTTTTTTATTTTGATGTTGCACGGTATTGATATGACGACGACAATCTGTTTTGTGCCAGCACATTAAGTCTTGATTGCAAACTTTACAAATTATTTTGCATCCGTCATAGAATAAATCCGGAAATTCACCGATAAATTTATTCACTGTGTCCGCGTACGGTCGTTTTTTACCCTTTGGCGCGTTTGACATTATGTATAATTTATAGGTACAACCTCACGCATTAACCTTTCAAATAAGACTGCAGCGTAAATCACTTCTAAATCGGCACGTGTGACGCCAACGCAAGACCGTGGCTGTACTTCAGCCACCTCGGCCAGCTTTATTCATAATTATTCCACCAGAACTGCACAAGAAATACATATTAACAATTTTAATCTTAGCAAGTATAAAAAATCACCTTATGTTGCTGGTAGTTTCTATGACATGACCGATTTTCTTAATTTTATGTAATTTTATGTTTTACTCTGTATTTTATGTTCTCATGTATCTTACCTATTATATACATTTCTGTATAACTTTGATTTTTTTTATACACTTTTACTTTTAGTGTGACAAAACCAATATTGTTCTTATAACAAGATTTATGATTAAAAAATTTATTTCTATTATTTCTATTTCTCTTGATAAAATAAATAGCAATAATCCTCCTGGAGTGGGTTGGAACCTTTGATGTGAAGATAACACCGACACAGTTTTCCACGAAGCTGACAGTTTTAATCATCTCCAGATGATGCCAACTTGGTTGGCGAAATGCGCGTCGAGTGCAGTATACAGTATTGTGGCGTTTCATGGAAAACTACGTCATTGTTAGTAATAATTCTGTAAATGATTTTGATATAATACAAATAAAAGGGCTACTTTTACTTTGCTCTAAAGAGAAAAAAAACATAATCTTTCGTTAATAAATTTTATTTTACATTTTAAATAAAAAATGAGAAACGCAGCATATAAAATAATTAATTATACTTAATTTTAACTGGCTTTGGTCAGGAGATGTTTGTGATTAATTAAAACTGTTGTGTAATTTACTACAGACCCAGGTCGCAGCAAAGCAAACAACATAAATTCAACAGCAAGTTCATAAAAAATCCTGATTTAAATAAACGTTACTTATTATTCTTGTAACCTTATTTATGCTTGAGAATGTATAGGCATGTAAAAAAATAGAGCAAAACCGGGAAAACCGGCATGGATTCCGCTGGATATAAATTTGACAACCAATATTGCCTATCACATCAGGTTTCTTAAAAAATTTGCTAAAATATAGACACTTGAGTTCAACTCGACTAGATTTTATTAAGAATTATTAGACTGTGTTCTTCAAGAATTTGGCCTTTCCAATGCCAAATCCGTTTTACTTTAGTTTGCAGTTTGATCGCTTTTTTCTTCATTAAAATAAAAATTTATCGTACCTATTCAAGTAACAATTTTAGTTTTAAAATGCTCTATAAAATATCCTCAAAGATTATTTCTAAGACTACTTATAAACATAAATAGTCTGAAAAAACTTCATAAAACTTATTTAAAACCCTTATAAGAGTGCAGGGGCCCACCGAGAGAAGAGGCTATATGCCTCTTTATAAAACTACTTTTAAAACTTTCAAGTTTTAATGAATTTTGTCCAAATCCTTACTCGTATCTGAAGAGTATTATAAAACCATACATGGTTTAGGATAAATGTCCTATTAAAGCTTAAAAGGCACACACAAATGCTTTGAGCGGACGTCTTGTATTTAATGAACTTGATACACGATATTGTTTATGACGAGAATGATTCAGGTTATAGATCGACTACTTATAATAAAGTATTGGGACTCCTCATAGTGGGTTAAAGTTTTCAACGACGCTAAGTTTACTGTAAAATATGAGTTAAATAGTTCTTAAAAATGCGTACGCTCCCCAAAAACGTAAATATTAAAAAATACATGAGTATTTTTTTTTTTTTTTTTGGTGACTAAAATAAATAAATCGGTAGCATCCGATTTATGTTCAATCCAGAACATTCCCAATATTGCTGACCATTATACATCTCTTGTCGCTAGAAATAATGGCGACAGTTCGTATAAACCCAATTTTGAACAATTCTACATGTTTTGTCTTAAAATGCCTATTAAATTACCAATTTCTCTTTAAGTATGTCGATTTGTCCTTGTAGAAGTATATTTTAAGCCGCATATTGCTTAAAACTTACAGTCTTATCTTAAAACCGTTTTAAAACATAACACAACCGCTTTAAAACCTATAAGGTTTATAATGTCCTGACAACCTAAAAATTCAGTTTTTCTACACACGTCTGCTCTGCGCGCCTCGCGCCGTTCTCTATCGAGTGCGATAATTTTATTAAAGTCAG
>JANEYF010004802.1:0-12688 GCA_029963845.1 Rhamnusium bicolor | reverse complement strand
CATTTATAGAACTTAAAATTCTCACTTTTCCCTGCCTTATATTTATTTCAAATCAAATATGGATAAATTTACAAGGAATAATATGGTACATTCATATAATACTAGGAAAAGTTCTGATTTAAGACAACTCAGTACAAGACTCAAAAAAATTGGTTCGAACCACTATTGTATTAAATTATTCAATCTTCTTCCTAATTCAGTTAGATCACTAACACTAAACAGTTTAAAAAATGTCATTAAAGCTTACATTCCACAAAAGACTTTTTACTCTATCGAAGATACTTTCGTAATGACTTCACAAATTTAAATGTATAACTAATATTGTTGATAGTTTGTAGAATATTATGACTGTCTTTTATACATTTCTTTTTCACGCCCTCTATCTTATTTATCGTTGTATAGAACTATTTTAACAGGTATATTACTATATTTACTATTTATAAGATCATTTAAAAATAAATTGTATAGTAGCACTTATGTTAGATTCTGAAATGGATTTTTGTATGCGTGTCTTATACATTTCTTATACACTGTTTTATTATTTATTTTTATAGTATATAGCTATATGTATAATTACTATATATTTATCTATAGAACATTGCTTTGACCTATGTAAAATCTATCCACCACCCTGGGACCGCTCTCGCATTACTTCGGGGTGGTATCCATATTCAGCCATTTCCCTACATCCCTCGTCCTCTTTTGAGATTAGGGGTTCAGGAGCTGGATTTCTCATTCTCTGTTGGCCTTTTCGGCCTGTTCCACCTTCTTTTGCCCTCCATGATATCCTTAATGCAGGCCGAGACCGCCGTCCAGGCCCTCTGGCATGGCCCTTAGCAAGGCAGGAACAAGGCCTTCCACACTCAACTCCTCTCCAAGTGTCTCGTAGAGACCTCTCACTTTCCGTTTTAGGGCAGTCGAAAATTGTGTGCTCAGCGTCGTCCAAAACATAACCATACAGCAGACACGCAGCGCTCTCAATCTTCTTAAATCTCTGCAAATACTGATAGAAGCATCCGTGGCCAGTAAGTGCCTGGGTGATGTGATAGTTCACTTCACCATGAGCTCGATCGTGCCACTCTGTAATGTTGGGGATCAGATGGTGTGTCCACCAACCCGCCGTATCTGAATTCCATCTTGCCTGCCATGAGGTCCTGTCGCGCCAACTTTCTGGCCTCCTTTTTACTTGCGTTGCTCTGGTTGCAAGCTTCGTAAACTTCTCGCCTCTCCCTGACCATGAGGTCGATCGGTGGCGTGCTGGCTAGCACCAGTACCACTCCTTCTGAGACAGTCCTGAAGGCCGACGTAATGACGCTACGCCTCTGTACAGCCATCAAGCTACGCCGTACCGTTTCTCGTTCTAATGCCCCCGCTGAAACCTCCGCTCTGTAAAGCATTTTTGGACAACGCTGTTTGGTAGTCTCCTCTTTTGTTCCGTGGGGCCGCCGATATTTGGCATGAGCCGTGCTAGCACAGCTGCCGTAGATGCGGCGTTATCTGCAGTCCTTAAGACGTGTTCCGTATATCTGAGTCCGCCGTCTACCCGCACAACTAAGTATTTTACGGATTTACTCCACAGTACAGTCTTGTCCTCTAAAGCTATCATCGGTGGTGTGAACGACCGTTTGTTTATAAAGAGTACCGCCTCTGTCTTGTGCACTGCCAACTCTAACACATTGGCCTTAAGCCAAATGGTTTCATTCGCCAGCAACTCTAATGTGCTTGTCGCCCTGTGGCCACAACCACCGCCACATCATCTGCGAATCCTACGATTGTCGATCCTCTTGGCAGGTCCAGATTAAGTAGCCCGTCGTACATGATGTTCCACAGAAACCGGCCGAGAACCGATCCCTGAGGGACCCCAGCTGTTACTTCATACTCTTTGTCTCCGTTCTCCATGTTATAGATAAGAGTTCTGTCTGAGAAGTGGCTATCGATTATTCTCAATAGATACTCGGGTGTACACCGTTCTGACAATGCCTCCATAATTCCTTCCCATCTGGCCGAGTTAAAAGCATTTCGTATATCCAAAGTGACTAACACACACAATCCCCTGGTGTTTCATTGCCCAATCATCACTGTTCTCGCCGCGTCAACAACTTTTTTAATCGCATTCACTATGGACCGTCCTTTTTGAAAGTCAAACTGTCCCTGCGACAACCCTCCATTTGCCTCGATATGTGCTTCGAGCCTCTGCAGAATCAGAAGATTCCCCATGGTATCCAAGAGGCAGATTGGTGGATACGACGACGGATCTTCCAGTGGCTTTCCTCATTTTCTTAAGAGAAGAAGGATCTGTCGCTCCCACCTCTCTAGGAAAACCTCGCGCGGAGGCTGATGTTGAACGCCCCCAGATAAGCTCTGGCCACACCTCCTCTATTACTGCAATCACCTCATTGGGAATATAATCCGGGCCAGGTGCTTTTCCTCAACGGTAAAGGGTGCAATCTGTGCGTTTTAGGGGAGAACGAACGCCCATGCTTCCTCGCATGCCTTGGGAAGAATGTCGTTACAATATTTCCCACTCTCTCCAGGTTCCTTTTCTTTTTACTGGTCTTGATTGCCGTCTTTAAATTTTTCCGTGCCTCTTTGAATTCCTCGCTAAAGTTTGGCTATTACGGTGTATTTCTGCCGCGCTGCATCTTTCGATTCGCGGTAAGGCATTTCTTTCGTGGTTCAGCAATCTCGGGAGTCCACCAATAGACGGTATTTTTTGTTGTGGGTGGTTTCTTCGCTTTGGCATGGTTCTATTACATGCTGTCGGGATGGTCTTGACTACAAAATCTCTCAATATCCCTGATTATCCTATCTGCGCGATACGTTGCAGGTATCCCTGTTGCTTTGTGGTGTTTAGAAACTTTCTTAGTTCAGACTTATCTAGTTTGCACCCATCCGTCCTTCTTCTCTTTCATGTTACGCGCTGACAGCTGCTCCTTATTAATCTTCAATTGTTGTTCCGCTTTTATCTCGTATTGGATGTACTGGTGATCACATAGTGTTATGTCGTAAAATGACCTGTAGCAAAACGTGACGTCCACCATCGATCCTGTAGAACCATGTCTAAAGTGTAAGCTGTTCCTTCGTTGATGGTAATGAGGTCATGTTCAGCTATCATCTCTGTGAGGGCCTTTTCTATGATCTAGTTGCCCAGATCCCCATTCTGACGATTTGCAGTTGAAATCGCCCACCACCAATATCTTGCCGCTCGCCATCCGAAGACTGTCTTCTAGATTACCGAGTTAGTCCACAAAAACGTCATGCTGTTCATTGGGGGAAAAAATAGCAACTAAATATTCTTATTCCCTCTATATCCGCCCACACAAAGTTTGCTGTCTCGCCGACCTTATTGACTGTCAGGTCATTGTTAAGTACTAGGATGGTTGCCCTAGTTGTTGTGTCTTGAAACTATGAGCCTGTTTCTGGTTTCTTGTATTGTTCACTAATTAGCAACAAGTCCGATTTTTCCTCCATAGCTGTTTGCATGAGTAAATCTTGCGCTTCACGGCCCTCGTCGAGTTTTGTCTGTAGGCATCTTTGCATTTTCGGGCTTTTTCTATCTCCCTCAGAAAAGATTCACATCGCGCACTGCCATTGATATGGAGCGAAGGCTCCTCCAGGTTGTCTGCTCTCACTACATATCACACAGAAGGGCCCTTGCTCACAACCTCTAACAAAAATGACCCGTCGTACCACACAAGCGACACACTTTGGTTCAGTCTTTTCCCTTACAGTTACTTGCGATGTGTCCGAAATCCAAGCAGCGGAAGCATCTCACGATCTCAGTCGTCTCTCGGACTCGCCACATGACCCAGCCAATCCTGAGGAGTCCCTGCCTTTAGCACTATCTCTGCAGCAGTCGTTGGCATTGACACCACCGCAACCTGTGTTTCTCCGAACTCTTTCTGAGCGCTCTCACTTTTATGATTTCCATGTCGGGTTCACCAACGATGCTTTAATTGCACCTACCACCTCAGCTTCCTCTGTACCTCCATCCAAATCCCTGACCACTAAGCTGGACGGTCCGGTGCAATGTACGAAGAGCCCCCCTTCTCCTAGGGCTGCGGCTACGCTCGTCTTCAGCTCATCTACTTTACCACTCCCGTTTTTTAATTCAATGAGTATTTCGCCGGCTTTCCTTATCTCCGAAATCTGTAGGACCATTTTGTCCGGATCAACCTTCGTCATTTATTTTCACTGCCACAGCTTCGGGTTGAAAATGAGTGATAAAAGTACAAAAAAATTAATATACAAACCATATTGCAGATGGGGTTGGAACTTCTTTAATTCGATTTGGCGGGAAAAATCCTACGGGACGTTGGAATTTTAGAGAAAAAACAACCCTCTATCTGCCATACGAACCGAGGTATTTAGAATTTCATGATGAAAATTAGGTTTCAAAGAAGTAAAAATTGATTATCTCATCCCCTATTGCATATTGGAACTTATTTTGTTCGATTAACCGAGAAAAATACTGCAGAGTAGTGTGATTCTAAGGAAAAAATCAACCCTTACCTCCCATAGATTCAACATTTTATTATTTTCACACGATTATGGTACAGCATTGATGAGTCGTCGTCGTCGTCGTCGCTTATTTAAGAATCATCCGATTTCGCTCAACTTCTTCGGTGCGGCTCATCGGTTTAACAATCTTCTGATTTCGCTCATTTTTTTTTCCGGTGCCTTATGTTCTGAAACATGTTTATGGGTAACCTTCATGAGCAAAAATCAAGTCGATATCTCATCGGGCCTAAGAGATATTGAGGAATCCGTGAAAACAAATTGTACCGTTTTTCACCCCCGTGAGGATTGAATTGCAAAAAAAATCTCTTCTAACTGGGTGCTTACGTCATGAAACGAATATACTCCTCGAATTTCACGTTACCACGTCCAGAGATTTGGACTGGGCATTGATGAATCAGTCAGCATTTATTTTTATTTTTATATAGTGCGTTCACAATGAAAAAAAAAAATTCCAATATAATCTGACCAACATGGCTTTGCCAAAAACGCTCGGGCACGTCGATTTGCGATTTTGAATTGGCACATTTCGCGATCGCATAGTGGGAAGCAAATTATATCATTTGGTACGTCAGGGTCCTATGGGTTGGCAAACAGAACAGCTAAAGCAGGAACAAGTTCGAATTGAAGAAACTCTAAATAGCGTTCTCCCTTTAGTTTTCCTTGCATGAAAATATGCTAGCACGTTGATTTCATTTACCTCGTCAAATGTCACAGGTTTAGGTAAATTTCTTGCTTCTCTTAATGACGAACAAAGATTTATAAAATTTCTCTGAATTCGTAAAACTTTCTGTTGTTCATCTGCGGCAAATTCGGATATTTCTCATTAAATCTTCTACAACTTCTGCTGATTATTGCACTGTCCATGGATAATAAACAAATTCATTAAAACTGTGTTTGTATAATTATTTTCTGCCATATTTGTGCTACAGCTATTCAAATTAGGTGCAAATATCACTAACGTCAAATTTATTTAGAAAATAACATCTGTTGTGATTACAAAATGACAAAACAAAAATTTCATGGCCCACCCGGTATAATATACCAAAAGACTAATATTCTTGGTAAGGTTACAGAAAAGTGCCCATAAATCGAAAACGGTGCGCATTAGGATAGTATATTACCTTTTTTAAATAGGTAAATGTATCGCCTTTCCGAATCAGTAATAATATATAGGGCAATCCATTTAAAAAAATTGACTTTCGTGCATTTTTCTAAGTCACTTATAGAAAGCATTCTCTAACTCACCCTGTTTGATATTCGAAACATTTGATTAATGGAGAAGATGCCCCAAGCCTTGCCTAGCAGCAACTAAGAAATTATCTTTTAATTGCTGCGTAGGTAGGAGAAATCGGGATTTATTGAAAGTAAAATTTTTGGCAATAAATTCAGAAAAGAATTATTATCTCGAAAACGGCTTGAGATAGGTATAGGGAAAAATCAACAAAAGTTACTCAGAAAAAGACGACGATCCAAAAAATGCAAAAATATACAGGGTATTCCATTTAAAATAACGAAGATGTTGCCAGTTTTACGTATAAATGGCAACACCGCAATTTCGAAAATATTTTAGTTGGAGAGATCATACTCGATAACCACCAAAAATTTCAAAGCAATCGATTGATCCGTTCTCCATATACTTTTAATACTCCACCCACCGTGGCTCACCCTGTATATATATATATATATATAAATTGCCGCCACTTTTAAAATATTTAAAACCGTCCCTGTTTAAACAGAAATTGAAAAGTTATTTATTAAATTGCTAAATTTTGACCTTTACATATAAGCTATAATACCTCCCTCGTACAGACAACTTATATTTACTTTAACTCACCCACTGTTAATTTAGTATTAAATTTTGTTATTTGAAAGGCTGGAACTTAGATCAGCAGGTTTTTTCGGAGCCATGTTGTTTTCGGTCTTTTTTTTTGTAGTTGTACTATATTTTTATTTTAAGCTCTTGTAAATTGAAAACTGTAAACTACAGAAAATAAATATTATTATTATTATTATTATTATATATATATATATATATATATATATATACAGGGTGAGCCACGGTGGGTGGAGTATTAGAAGTATATGGAGAATGGATCAACCGATTGCTTTGAAACTTTGGTTACCAAGATAATAGAGTATGATCTTTCCAACTAAAATATTTGCGAAATTGCGGTGTTGCCACTTATACGTAAAACTGGCAACATCTTCGTTATTTTAAATGGAATGCCCTGTATATTTTTGCATTTTTTGGATCGTCGGCCCTTTCTGAGTAACTTTTATTAATATTTCCCTATACCTATCTCAAGCCGTTTTCGAGATAATAATTCTTTTCTGAATTTATTGCCAAAAATTTGACTTTCAGTAAATCGTGTTTTCTCCTACCTACGCAGCAATTAAAAGATAATTTTTTAGTTGCGGCTAGGCAAGGCCTGGGGGCATCTCCTCCATTAATCACATTTTTTCGAATATCATACAGGGTGAGTTAGAGAACGCTTTCTATAAGTGACTTAGAAAAATGCACGAAAGTCAATTTTTTTAAATGGAATGCCCTGTATATTATTACTGATTCGGAAAGGCGATACATTTACCTATTTAAAAAGGTAATATACTCTATATCTAATGCACACCGTTTTCGATTTATGGGCACTTTTCTGTAACCTTACCAAGAATATTAGTCTTTTGGTACATCATAACGGGTGGGCCATGAAATTTTTGTTTTGTCATTTAGATTTTTATCTTTGGGGTACTCTTAAAGATAGAGTTTATAAAACTCCAGTCCACAACAGGGAAGAATTAGAACGTCGAGTGAATCAAGAGATTGAAAACTTGGACCCCGCTGAAATAAGAGCTGCTACAACAAACGTCGTCCATCGTCGTATACAAAAGTGTCTGGAAGTTAACGGTCTACATTTCGAACAATTATAACAATATTTTTAAGATTTTTATATTTATTACTGTTATTGGTATTATTTGTTATTGCTACTTAGGCTTTGTTACTGTTGTTGCTGCTTAGTTATTATTTTTTCCTAATACTGACACTGTTATTGTTCTCTTAATGATGAACCAAAATTTATAAAATTCCTCTGATCTGCGGCAAATTCGGATATTTCTCATTAAATCTTCCACAAGTTCTGCTGATAATCTTATTGCACTGTCCATGGATAATAAACAAATCAATTAAAACCGTGTTTGTATAATTATTTTCTGCCATATTTGTGCTACATAGCTATTCAAATTAGGTGCAAGTATCACTAACGTCAAATTTATTTAGAAAAATAACATCTGTTGTCATTACAAAATGACAAAACAAAAATTTCATGGCCCACCCGTTATGATATACCAGAAGACTAATATTCTTGGTAAGGTTACAGAAAAGTGCCCATAAATCGAAAATGGTGTGCATTAGGTATAGAGTATATTACCTTTCTAAAGAGGTAAATGTATCGCCTTTCCGAATCAGTAATAATATATAGGGCATTCCATTTAAAAAAATTGACTTTCGTGCATTTTCCTAAGTCACTTGTAGAAAGCATTCTCTAACTCACCCTGTATGATATTCGAAACATTTGATTAATGAAGGAGATGCCCCCAGGCCTTGCCTAGCCGCAACTAAAAAATTATCTTTTAATTGCTGCGTAGGTAGGAGAAAACACGATTTACTGAAAGTCAAATTTTTTGGCAATAAATTTAGAAAAGAATTATTATCTCGAAAACGGCTTGAGATAGGTATAGGGAATTATTAATAAAAGTTACTCAGAAAAAGACGACGATCCAAAAAACGCAAAAATATACAGGGTATTCTATTTAAAATAACGAAGATGTTGCCAGTTTTACGTATAAGTGACAACACCGCACTTTCGAAAATATTTTAGTTGGAGAGATCATACACGATTATCTTGGTAACAAAAATTTTAAAGCAATCGGTTGATCCATTCTCTATATACTTCTAATACTCCACCCACCGTGACTCACCCTATATATATATATATATATATATATATATATATATATATATATATATATATATATATATATATATATATGTTAAATTCGTTTTCCGGGTATACTCCCGCGTAGGTGATAGGCCCCGAGAGGGACCGTGGTTGTCTGAACGACGTTTCGGCAGAATCTCATCTGCCATCTTCAGGTTCTAACAGATAACTGCTTACTGCGGCTTCTGGTTACTCGAACTGAAATTTCAGTTTTCAATATCTGTTAATTTATTAACTGATTTATTATTTTTTATGGCGAGCATTTTATTAAAAGTTCGTTTTCTTAACTTGTTTTGTTGACCAATTATTTCCACATTTTCAGAATCAAAGTTATGTCCTTCTTTGGTATGAGTAACTAATGCTGTTTCATTAATTACATTGGAGTTACGCCATTTTTATGTTCGTATATTCTTTTCTTTAAATAACTTTTGGTTTGACCTATATATACCTTGTCACAACTGCTATAAATGCTATAAATAACGTTCTACTGGCACTTGTGATTTAATTTTTATGAAAAAAAATTTGTTTGCCTAATATCACAGCACAGCAACGCATAAAATCAATTATTGACCACATAATCGAAATATATTACTTTTGTTTAAATTGAAATGAGATTTACAAGAAGCAATATCTCTCTCTGGTGCAGTACATCCAGTTTATATACGAAATTTCGACGTAACCTCTACTAAATCACCCTGCAACCCCAACTTAATAAAAAAGTTTTTTCTCTTATAATAACGCTTTACGATTATGAGCTTATAAGACGAAGGCTGTTGGTAAAGATATTATTTCTAATGGATATATTTAAATGTATTCCCCAGACAGAACTGAAAGTAAGGCATTCCCCGAATTCTTACTGTAAAAACCCCTCTAGACGGTGGATGGTAAATGAGACGAAGCTGCAAGGTGTTGATTGATGGCGCTGTGTAGCTATACGGCTATGTTGGTCTGATCTCGGATCCAGGCCTGGAGCGCAGAGACGAGCATCTGCATAAACATTTGCACGGCTGTCAGCGGCCAAGAAGAATGGCAGCCGTCTGCATATCGCTGCAAAGCAGGCCCTCGAACATGCCACATTGCCAGGGGTCTAATTCAATCCTAACTCCCAAACTGTACTTACTTGAAAAGTGAACAACCTTAAAATTTATGTTGAGGAATTTCGTTAGTGGAAATTATTACGTGATGTGTTACGTGTTAAATATTGGGAATCTAGTAAGATGGACAACTATTAAAATCTACACCTGATTAATAATTTAATTATACCTAAGTTAAGATCAAGTCAGAAATAAAAAAAGACAATTTCATTGGATAATAGGTAGACGTGTTGATATTTTGTAATTTTTAATTAACAGGAAAACATTAAATTTAGTAGTTATCTATTCAAGCGTGCTGTCATTCATTTACAAAAATTTATAATTGCTTTTAAAATGTAACTCATTTTACTGGCGCTACACGTTGGGCCATACTTTGGCCGAAACAATTGTCGAAACATTTGTTGAAATATTTGTCTACAAATATACCATCCAAACGTTGGCCGGTACAGCAATGTTTGCTAGAACCTAGAAGATGGCAGAATGTTTTTTGATCCCTTTGTCTACCCCATGTCCACTTTTGTCAAAAAGCTGAGTTGAAACTATAAGTTGTTAACTTAAAAATAATGAGCCAAAAAATTCTTATATGATTTTATCCCCAAAAGTAATAGTATGTGAAAAGAATGTATAGGTACAGCAACGTTTATAAACAAAAATAGGGTTTAGTTTAACTTTTTATATAGTTTTAGACAGACTGACAGGATTTTTTCTATTTCGCGGAAAACCACCACATCATTAAATTTCTTTTCTTTAAATGACTTCTAAAACAGGCCATAAATGACTCTTTTTTCGTTTTCAATTCCTGTACATCAATCTCCATTATGTTCGAAATTCGATTCCAAGCATCATTAACCTGAAAAGATTGAATTATATTAAAAAATTAATTAATCTATTAGATACATATTTTGTAATTTACCTTGGCCTTATCCTTATGATAATTATTTTTCGGGTCCCATATCGTAGGTTCTCCGTGATGTATGTAGTTCTAAAAACTTAAAAATATTTTCGTTGTTCCAAACTGCCATTTTAACGTTACACTAACGACAGGAAAAACATAGATACATACGCTGTAATCGGTATTTATGCACTGACATGCACCAACGTGTGGACGGGTATTGGTATGTGACGCAAGCTCGCCCAAAATCCCTTTGATTTGTGCACTAGTTACCGACACCGAGGCGATCACAGGCAAACTTGGCCCATTCGCGGCCAATCAAGACAAACTTACTATCCACACGTTGGCTATGGCCGAGGTTTGCTACATTTCGCCCAACGTGTAGCGCTAGCATTAAAATCGACACTCGCACATAGCCCACCGCTATTACCTTATGTACCTACAGTATGTACCTATGTAGAAGTTTATCTAACGCTAAGAACGTATCTTCGTATATTCTATATTCGTATATTCTATAATATGTATAAAAATATGCTGTATAAAATATTCCTGGAGTGGGTTGGAACCTTTGATGTAAAGATAACACTGACATAGTTTTCCACAAAACGCCAAAACACTATATACTGCACCCGACGCGAGTTTCGCCAACCAAATTGACAACATTTGGAGATGATTAAAACTGAGTTTTGGAATAACTTTTACCTAATTGATCGACTGCATTATTTATACTACATCAGAATTTTCCAAAAAATAATATAATGTTTCAAAAAAATCTATCCGCGAATAAATATGGATGGGCTTACCTTCGAGATGAAGCAGTATATCTAGCTGTCCTTCCTGGTTTGCTTAAACTACACGTTTTTTTCTACTAAAACTGGAGGTATTATTCACCTTTCGGTAAATATTTTTGAACGTAGTTTCTGATGGTGTTGGACGATTTGGATACAACACCCTATATGCCCTTTTTGCTGCACGTTTATTTTTGTTATTTTGTATATAACCAGTAAATATTTGGACTTTTTCTTCCTCACTGTAAACCATTTTGATTATTTCATTAAAGAAATATCACTTATCAAACATAATAGTTG
Source organism: Rhamnusium bicolor (assembly GCA_029963845.1). Lineage (NCBI taxonomy): Eukaryota > Metazoa > Arthropoda > Insecta > Coleoptera > Cerambycidae > Rhamnusium > Rhamnusium bicolor. Next base: position 1,101 of record JANEYF010004802.1, on the reverse strand, counting down.
TCATTTTCATATATCATTTTAATAATATTAACTTTTCCAGATTTACAGTAACTAGTTTAAGTAAAATATTTGACATTGAATAACTCAAAAACGGTATATGTTAGTGGTAACATATGGTACATTTTTGAAATCAGAAACAAAGGATCATTCAAAAATTTTAAGAATATACAGGGTATCCCATTTAAAAAAATATATAATTTTTTTGTATCCCCTGAAATCTGTATGCTATTGTACTTTTGATAGAATTTTAAAAAAATTCAGTCATAACCACACAACTTCTATTTCAAACTTTTTTTCTATAGGCAATAATAACGATGATAAGGGGTGGGTAATTTATAATGAATAACGCTGTACATACGTACAAACAAAATGTTCGTTTTTCAATCCTACATCACATCGTTCAAAAATATACAGCGTGTTCAATTTGAAAGAATTGAGAAAATTCAGTTCTAAAAGTTGCGACTTTAAAAATCTTTTTTGACCACTCTGTATTTTTTTAGAAAGTGAAAATGGCTGACTGTCATCAGACAGATGTTTCATAACTGGTGCTAACATATTTTTTCTTAAAATCGATAGTTGTGATTGTAGTGATATTTTTAATATACACGTTTAAATGGTATAATGTCAACAAAAAAAAAATCATTACATCCAAAAAAAAAAATCATTACATCCATACAATTACATGGGAGAAATTCAATAATAATGCAGGAGTGAAAGTAGGCCACAAAGAGAATCCAAAAATGTTCTGATATATATGGCATTCCGTTTAAAAAAATGTTACTTGACCCTGTGAATCGTCTTGGCTCACCCTGTATATTCGAAAACAATTTCCGGTTATAGACTTTTTTTGTCTAATTTACTTATGTTTTTAAATCAAGTTTCTAGCTATCATAGAACTCGAGATATCGAAGTCGGACGCACTATTGCCCCCATCCTGTATAATATAATATACGTTTATAGATGTTAAAAGGGGTCTAGTCGGGAAAAAGCTTCGGATGGCTGTGTCACTCTCTAAAAAGTTTCTAACATGCGCCGCTGAATAATTTTGTTCTTGACTATACCTTCACTGGACGTTTTATTCACCGACTTCATTGAGGCAGA
>JANEYF010004800.1:0-12582 GCA_029963845.1 Rhamnusium bicolor | reverse complement strand
GACAGCATAATCTTGAAAAGAGAAAATTTCAAGAAATGGTTAATATAAAGAAAATTAAGTCAGTTAATTCAAGGAAAGACATTGAGAACTTAAACGCATGTTATTTTAATCTTATTAATAAGTTAGGTAAAAAATAACTATAATTTAAAATGCATTTATAAAATATTTAACAAATAATCAGTCCTTGCCATTATTGCAAATAATCGGTTTTTTTTTTCCTTTATCTTTGATGGTTTTTATCCCTTCTCATGTGTTTTGCATACTTTAACGTTTAGGAAGATTCATATTCGTGTCATTACCATTACACACTAGAGTCTGATAATTGTACATTTATAAGTGATATATATATATATATAAGTTTTTCTCAAAATAAGGACCCTTGCCCAAAAATTTTCCAACAATTAACATTTGAGTTTTTGACCCGTTAAGTCTCAAACCAAAGTCATTACAATATCGGTCCATTACTGAGGTACAAATGTTTACATTTCGCGATAGATCTGGAACATTGTTTGCCACAGATGCAACTGCCACATCATCAGCAAATTGAATAACGTGAAACTCATTCGTCATTTTCAAATAACTGCAAAGGTCATTGATGAAAATCAGAAAAAGAATTGGGCCTAGGGTACTGCCCTGAGGAACACCAGCTGGAACTAATTTATCATAGGATTGATCTGATTTGCCATCAACTTTTAGTATTACTCTCTGAGTACGATTACTCAAATAAGATTTGATCCATTCTCTTATACCATAGGCATTCAATTTACTGAGCAACATTTCGTGGTTCACTGTATCAAATGCTTTAGACATATCAAAAAACAAACATTCGCACTTTTTCTTCTTGTCAATATTTTCAAGCAAAAAAGTGGAGAGCGAATTTACTGCATCTTGTGTACAGTATCCCTCCCAGAACCCATATTGATTAGAAGATATATTATTTTTATTTAAATAAACTTTGTTGATGGCCATATGTAGTTCGAAAAGCTTCGAAAAGACTGTGAGTAGAGATATTGCTCTGTAGTTTGATATTAGTTCCTTATCATTTTTTTTATGTATAGGTGCCAATATTGTCTTTTTTTAAGATGGAAGGAAAAGTGCCTTCAATAAAAGAAAGATTAATTAATTTACACAGTGGATCGGCAATATATCCTTTGATATGTACAAGCAGCGAACAAGGTACACCATCAAAACCTACAGAGTTTTTTTTAGATACGGATTTAATCATATTAACTACATCATTGATCACAATAGGTGCCAAAAGATATTACTAGAACTGTTTATATTTAAATGTGTGTTAGCATTAATGTTCATATTGTCTGTAAGTTCTTTTATAGAGTCAAAAAAATAGTTGCTAAATTCATGTGCAGCGTCATTAATTGAGTTAATATCTGCACCGTTATCAGTAAACAAACCTATCAGGGAAACGTTTATTTTGAGCTGTGACACTGCTTTCGTTTATGATAAAAGTAAGTAAAATAAATAAACTAATATTACCATTTGATGCTCTATAAATACATAATACGCAATAATTAATTGCAGAAACTCTTCTTTGATTCTTGGTTAACACTGATCGGATGATGATGCCTCTCTCTCTCTCATCTTGTTACAACAATGCAATGGTTTCTTTGGATATTATCATTCGATTAGTGTTAACCGAGACTCAAAGTAACGGTCACGGGGCGAGCGTAGATCTACCTTAACAGTACTGATACGACGATTAAGCAACGGTAGTCGCAGTCAGTAATTTGACGGTAACTTAAGTCAAACGCAGCGACCACGTCCCGTCTTCTACCGGTTTGTACATCAGCGTATACGTAGAAGTTATGTAATCTTTGGCGAGGGTTGTATAGATGATATACCATCCTTCGGAAGGAAAGTAAAGCAGTTCGTTCTTTGTCTAAAAAATGCAAGGCAAGTAAAATCCCTACATTTTGACAGAGAAGAGGTTCGTCAAAAATTCCCAAGTTGGGGTTAGCTCGTGGTGATTGGTCCTGGTAGCGGAAATAGGTCAACGTTAAATAAATTATATATGATTAAAAAAAGTACCGGTTCTAAGAGTTCTTGAAATTAATTATGGCGTATTGTGTATTTAGAGCACCAAATATTAGCAAATTGTTTTAAAATTCTAGAAAAGTTTAAATACTATTTTTCATTAGCAAATCTCAAATTAACAGAATAATTATTTGTGGAGATTTAATTATATATTATCTTTGTGAAAATAATGATACCACTTTAAAAGCTACTGCAAATTTTTTACACCAAGTCAGTCAGTCATCTGTTTAGCGTTAACCCAGTCTAAAAATATTGGTCCTTAATGTTTGTGGCACACTCACAGATTTTATCTACACTTAAAATCACAATGTCTGTAATTTCGGCCATTTCGAAGAGGAATTGTTATTAGACAATATTAAAACTTCACTATGCATATAATTATTTCTACAGTAGTAGATTAGATTAGATTAGGATTGCGAGTGGGTCATTTAGGCCTTAGTGTGTTCCCCTCATTTCGACCTAGAAAGATCTTTTGTGATAACACATATTTATAGGCTTGAAAAAGCTTTTCCTGGGGGCTATGGTTTCCACCTCGGCAGGTGTTGTGGTTACCTGCTCCAAGTGTTGTAGCTTTTGGTGGATTAGAACTTTACATGAGCAAAGGATATGTTCCGCAGTTTCCTCTTTATCTTTACGGAAGCGACATATGTCGCTTACAGCTTTGCTCATCTTTTTGAGATGGTACCTCAGTGAACAATGAACTGTGAGAAGGGCTGTTAGTATCCTTAGCACTGGTTTGCTGAGTTCGAGTAGCTCTCTAGCTCTTTTTTTCAGTAATAATTAAGAATATTATATCGTGGAACTGTCCCACTTTTTATTTCAATTAAATATGATCAAGTTGTGAAGTTGGTAGTTGTTGCAATGTCTCCGTAACTTATAATATCGAGCGTGTCAGGTAATGTAGGCTAAGAAATATTTTCTTATCATGTTTTTTTTATTTTTTGGCAACAGACAAATTTGCACAGACCAGTATCTAACATTTTTTTATCTGGTTGCCAAACATGAACAATTTTTAATTTATGTACCTGATACTCTCGATATTAAAATTTACAGAGATATTGCATTGCAACCATGACCACATGTCACAATTTGATCACATTTAAAAATTTTGCTGATTATCTCGAAAACGGCTGAAGATAGCCAGAAATTCAAAATCTGTCCATAATTCCGCATCCTCTCATGTAAAAATGTACAGTATTAAAAAAAATGGGAAATGCGAATTGAAATTTTCGGAGTATAATAAAAATAAATAATAATACACATCACAGAAATTAGACAACTTCCAAAGCCGAAGCTGCCTGTAACAAATATTAATTACAATTTCACATTTGTGACTATAGTGATTTATTTATTGGTAGTTGGTAAAATTGACAGTCTCAAATAAACTTACAACACACCGTAACACACAGTGGAATGAAAAGGTAGCCAAGCTTACGGCAAAGGGTAATTCTCTTTGGACTAACTTTAGGATGCTCAAACAGGACAGCCATCAAATACCCGTAATAATTTCAAATGGCCAAATTTCGCTCACAGACAAAGAGAAAGCCGATGCCGTGGCTGACTACCTCTTTCAAACATACAATTCTATCCCTAATGAGTCACAACACCAGGTTGATATCGATGCGAGGACACAAGATATCCTACACACATATGTAGGGATATCGTATGTAGGGATATCCTACACACATCCGGGGAGGATGTCTTTGAGTATAGCTGAAGAGGTAATAAGTTTGGAAAATTTGCAGGAGGGATGGGGATGTCCCCATCCCTCCCTGCGAGTTTTCCAAACTTATTACCTCTTCAGCTATACTCAAAGACATCCTAAAAACCCTACCCAACCTAAAAGCTCCTGGTCCCGACATAATTCCCAATATCCTATGTAAAAAATTACCCAGAAAACATTACTTCAAATCACCCACATAATTAACTCGTCGATGCGATTACAATAATTCCCTGCAGTGTGGAAAATTTAAATTATTGTCCCTTTTCCAATGCCGGGGAAGGACCCCACTGTACCGTCTTGTTACCGCCCTATAGCCTTGTTAAACACACTAGGAAAAATAGCGGAAAAAAATTATTCTTATTAACTGAAATAAAATTATTAAAAAGAAAAATTTAATACAAAATTTGCAATTCGGCTTTAGAGGAGGGCACAATACCACACTGTCGTTGTGCAGAGTCGTACACGATGTTATCGAAGGCTACAATAAGAGACAGTCTACAAAAATGCTCTTCCTGGACATCCAGAAGGCGTTCGACACAGTTTGGCACGGAGGTCTCCTGCACAAACTACAAAACACACACAAACTGCCCCCCAATTTTGTTTCCCTATTAAAGTCATATCTCGAATATAGAACGTTTTTAGGTCGAATAAACAATAGCCTTTCAAATAATTTTCAAATCCGAGAAAGAGTGCCACAAGGGACGGAGCTTTCTCCGGTATTATTTAATTTATATCTAGCAGACCTACCCACCCATCCTTTAATACAGTACAATAATATACGCGGACGATACTACGATTTACGCCCAATATTTTTATGCTCAAACCGCAACTACTAAGTTGCCTTATTAAACTTCTTGAGTACTATAAGGATTGGAAAATCACTATTAATGAGAGAAAGTCAGAAACAATCCTTTTTACAAAGACGTTTATCAACATACGCACGTTTATACCACTGCAAATTAACGACATACTAATTGAGGAGAAGAAGGTAGTAAAATATCTGGGGATCAATTTGGACCAAGGACTGTCTTCTAAACCCCATATTACAAAAACCCTCAATAAAGCTTATATGGCTCTACACCAGTGGCGGTCGGTCCATGGAAGCAAGGGAAGCAGTGCTTCCCCTGGGATTATTTAAAAAAACACATAAATAGAACCTAATTATTATTTATCACATATATTAATCATTAAAATTTACTTTTACCCAATTTCAATAGATACGGCCCTGCTTTTATGCAGCTGAGATAATGTTGCACGATAAAACCGTAACGATGACGCACTCGATTAATCGAGCCAACACGAACTCGCGCAACTTCGATATATGTAAGCAGAGACAACTGTCTCTGGTAAGTAGGTAACTTATTGAAATGCATCCCATCCCACTTCATAATCTTGATATCTGAGCTGTATAGTATCGTAATACGTTTTATTTTATAGATTTTAATCTCGATTTTAATATCGATTTTATTATTATACTTAATATTAATCTTCCTAGTATTATTCTCAGCTTTTGTGCTATATTTGTAAAAAACTTTTTTGGTGTTTCTAAACCTGTGGTGCGGCGACAAGTGATTTTTAAAACGTTGAATATTAGTGCGCGTGTACGCAGATTTAGAATTACTTATTAAATTTGGAAGCTGGTTCCAGCACTGTGAAAAATATTATTTGCGTTTGTGTGGTGTGCAATTTGTTGAAAAGGGGATTTTCAACATATTCGTTTCAAGATGAACTGGATATTATTAGAAATGGGAAACCAACACCTGATTTAAAATTCTTAAGAACGAAAGTTAAATCATGCTATAGGTACTTTAATATTGAAGTGTACAGTGCTAATCAGTAGTTAAGGGGTTGTGAAAATTTGTGTAAATTGTTTTGTTGGCCATGTGTACTGTTCACAAATGAAAAAGGTGTTTGGAATAAAAATGGCTTTTCAGATTTAAACAACATTCACAAAGTGACAAAAAGGCATGGTAAGTGTGAAACTCATTTGGGAGCGGTGCTAAAAGAATAAACATTTGGAAAATCACGAATTGAGCATTCATTAGATCAGCAGTTGAAAGAAAGTGTTAAAAGGACTTATTGATATTATTTGTTTTCTCGGCGAAAATGAACTTAGTTTTAGAGGTCATACTGAATCTCGAAGCGTTGCTAATAGGGGCAATTTTATCAATTTAGTTGATTTATTAGCAAAATACGATACAATTTTAAGTAACCATCTGGAACACTCCACGATATTTCGCGGTACATCAAATCATATTCAAAATGATTTGATTCAGTCGATAAGCAATATTGTTTTAGAAAAGATCAAGCAAGAAATAAAAAAGCTCCTTTTGTTGCAGTTATGTTAGATGAAACAACCGATATTACGATTATTAGTCAGTTGTCAATCGTAGTACGCTACATAAATCCAAATGGGAAATTCCAAGAGCGCTTTTTAGGATTTTTAGACGTAGCAACGCCATGAACGGCCGCAGCTTTATATACTATAGTTTGTCAGATAGTCGATGATCTACAGTATGGTGCCAAACTTATCGCCCAAAGTTATGATGGGGCCGCTGTTAATGGCTGGTGAATTGGGGGGCCTGCAGGCCAAAGTAAAAGAGACTTTTCAGAATGCAATATTTGTACATTGTTTTGCGCATCGATTAAATTTAGTTCTAGCTCAATCTGCAGCGTGTCTTAAAGAGTGCAAAGTGTTTTTTTCAAGTATTAGTGGAATGGCTGCCTTTTTTTCAAAATTATCAAAACGGACACGAGAATAAAAACTTTTTCAAGAAATTTAACCAGTGAAGAGCGGCTTTCAAAATTGTTCCTGTTAACAATAGAAAGTGACTTTGTGAAGATGTCAAAAAATTCAAACTTTTACGACGAAGTTATTTCCGACATCGCAAAAAAGGAGAGGCGGATTAAACTACAATGTAAATAGGTAGGTATGTGCATGTTAACTACTTAACAAACTCTCTATTTCGCTGCGGGTTCAATCCTCGCCACCGGCGGCGCTGGCAATGTCGGTGGATATGGTTGTGTGTCTGCGTTTTTTTTCATAAGTGTAACCCTCGCCCGTGCAGCTTCGGCTTTGGAATCGGGGGTTGTCTAATTTTTGTGGTGTTTTTATGTTTTATGTTTATTGAGGAGTGGCGGCCCTACAAGTGTACTTTTTTCTAGATGTCATAATTTTGCAGCTTTCGACATTTGTTTTAAAATGAGTATACGGAAGCCACGTCCCTTTTCTTAAAATAATTTTTGCCTCGCTTCGCTCGGGGCCTCGCGCTACCCATCACTCTATATCACAAACTGCTTCCCCTGTATCAAAACTCACCGCACGCCCCTGCTCTACACAAGTTGTACCCATTAGTTAACAGAAGATCTATTTTAAATACAAAAATAAACTACTTATTTACAAGACAGTCACACGTCCAATATTGACCTACGCTTGCATCGTTTGGAATAGGATGTGCAACACCCAATACGACCGCCTCCAGACGACTCAAAACTACTTCGTCTCCTCACTAACGCGAACAGATACATTAACATAGAGTAATTACACATAAACGCGGACATATAGAAATTTCTGACTAACAATTTACAATACTCTGCACTTAAAAGTCGCATAGCCAACATTCGAAACTACCACGAATACCAACATACACACCGTTTAATTCCCAATATTGTTCTTTAATTAAATTTTTTTCCTAAATAGGTATAATTTGATTTATTAAATTGCAAATGATATATCTATGTTCGATTCACTCAGTATATTTTATGGTTGTTACAAGTAATTGAATTGTCTAAGCAACCACTCCGAACCTTTTTTGATAAGTATATGGAATTATAAAGTTAAGATTGTAGTATTAGGTTTATTGAACTCACAAATCCTCAATATAAATTGTTCGTTGTATATATGTTAGTAATTTTAGTTTCTGTGAATCTGAAATCTGCATTTAAATCTAATATTACGATAAGCAGATTATTTTTAATCTTCTAGGATAACATAATGTACCAATAATGAATGTACCTATGTATTCATTTATAACTTTGACCTTTTTATAATATGATTTCCTATCTATCTGTTATAGTCCGATTTACACCGTCATTAAATTTGGGAATTCTAATCTGTTTGTTAGTCTTAAGTTATTGTAAGAACTGAGGTAATACTTTAAGTATTACCTCAGTTCTTAAGATTCTTTAAATGTGCTGGCTACCCTGATGACGCAATGCAAGCACGTGTCGGTAGATATTTTAAAGTTTTTTAAAGTGAGTGTCAACTGGTGAGTACCTTGTGTTTTATTTATTTTTGGTTTTACTAGACAGAATAGTTCAAATTAAAAATAACATTATTGGGTCAGTTGTACTGAACATAATGTGCATATTATCTTTTTTGTAATCCAAGTTTCAGCGTTTTGGCAAATAGCCGGGAAAATAATTGTTTAAAAAGATATATGTTATACTTATCTGTGATAAGATTTGTAAAAGTTAGTAAATAATAATTAACAAAAAAATTTTCAGTTAATATTATTTTTCATTCCACTCTATATTTTAACTTTTATCAAGAAGAGGAACTTAATTTGTTTTTAAATTATTTTTATTGTTAAAAAGTTTTACCAACATACTCAAGCAAAATAGTTGTGGAGTATCAAGTATCTCACTTTATTTATATAAATCATCATTTAGGTACCTAAAGTTTTTGGTAAATATTACTTTTAAAATCCATTTTTGTGTTGTACTAAAGTTTTTCAGATTACACTGGTCTGCAACGAAATCCTCCTTTAAAAGATTATGCTATAAGTATGAAGATTTTAATGCTCTGAATCTATTTCCGTTGGCCGATTTTTTCTATCACGTCTAGATTTTTTATATGAATTTTTTTTTTAATTTCATAAATTTTGTTTTTTTTTAAATTTTTTTTTTGTCAACATCAAGAACAGTATACATACATACAAAATAAGTTTTAGCGAGTTTGTAAGAGAAAGAAAGAAAGTATTGACAGTGATTTTTATGGTAGTAGATATGCGCATGCGCAGTATTCGCTGTGACTTTACTTTCTTTCTCTTACAACTCGCTAAAACTTATTTTGTATGTATGTATACTGTTCTTGATGTTGACAAAAAAAAAAAATTAAAAAAAAAACAAAATTTATGAAATTTAAAAAAAAATTCATATAAAAAAATCTAGACGTGATAGAAAAAATAGGTCAACGGGAATAGATTCAGAGCATTAAAATCTTCATACTTATAGCATAATTTTTTAAAGGAGGATTTCATTGCAGACCAGTGATTATTGTTTATCCATTACTCCCCTCCATCCGATAATACCTTAAAAATTGTTGATTGAATAAGAGTATAGTATGTTATTTTTAAGTTTGACTTTCCCAAAAATGTCTTAAGGTATTTAAAGTGCGCTAGCCCCTTAGTTTTTTTAGTGATGTTATTTATATGTAGGTCTCATTTTAAATGTCTGTCCAAGGTAATTCCCAAATATTTAACCTAGAATAGATGTGCTGCCATCTACTTCCAGGAGGCTAAAATTGGGTAGATAGAACAGCATAAGAACTAAAAAGGAGATAAAATGTTTTTTTGTAATTTATGGCAAATAAATTGTAATTTAACCAATTTTTTATTTTTTAAAATAATGTTTAATATACATTCTTTTAAAATCATGTTTAAAACAATTAAAATCATATTTAATATAATGCAACATATTTTTAATGAATTTTAGGGAAAAACTGTAAGTTCATAAAATATACTGGCAACGTAGTTCAATGTCCAATCAATTTCTCAATGAAACTTTCGTCTTCTTTGCCAGTATTATTTATTTTACTGTCTGCCACCGCATGGTAGAACGCTACACAGTACCGAGCTTAGCACAGACATGCTGAGACAAGTGTGCAAGAGCTCAATTTATTTTGCACATAGCATCTAAAAAAGAATTATTTTCATTCGAATTTTTGTGAAAATAATTTATATAACATTATAAATATTATTATTCTACATAACTTCCTTCTTTCTCCATACATATTTCAGCCCTCTTTATAAATTCTCCGTAAACTCTATGCACCCCAGCTAGCAGGCACGTTGAGTTCATTTACAGATTCCCCTATTTTTTATTTCAGGTCTGCTATACCATTCTTAAAATTGTTAGCATGCACCTTCTGTTTGAAAAAAAAATGTGGAGAAAGGAGGAAGTGTTATGAAATAATAATATTTATAATAGGAGGCTTAATAAATAATTTTCAGAAAATAAGGAATAAGGAAGTTTCTTTCCTTGGGACCCCCATCTGTGGGCACAATATATAGGGTGTCAATAACTGTATTATTAAAATTAAAAAAAAATCCAAAATGCATTATGATGATTATCAAATGGAACAAATTAATTGTCCCTAAAACCATAAATAAAACTGGAAATTATCAAATATTATTACCTATATTATACAAGAAAAATACATAATTAGAAACTGTTACAAACTGTCATCATCTGAACTAAAATCTCCATCAGAAGATCATGTATTAACTGTAAAAGTTAATGTTGTCCTCTTTCTATGATATCGTTCAACCAGTAATCTTTATTTTCTTCTTTTATGACTTTATTAATGGTTGGTTTTTCATATTTTAGAAACAGGCTATGGACAACATTCCAACAAAACAGTTTCTTCTGATTCTCGTCAAGATTCTCATTTAAGCCTTTTTTAGATGACAACGTCAGACGTCTAGTTTTCTCCATCTCTGAAATTGTTCCCCCATAGAGCAGTTTTCGAAAATCCTGCTTCTGATGCGGCCAATGTAACACTATTCGATTTAGAATCACCCTCTTTTTTATGACGTTTATAATTGTTGAACGCCATTAATCTTCGCCTTCTATGTAGGAGTATTCCTTGGGGGTTTTTGAAAATGCCAGAAGAAGAAGCTTCTTGATCCGCCATAACAAACTGTAACTGATAGGCACTAATATATCACACTTATAAGTCACATAACAAATGTAAATAACTGTTGACAACCTTTCACTTCCAAAAGCAAAATAATACGACATGAACAGACGGAAACACAAATATTTAAATGTGGATAACAGGTAATAAAATAATTATTTGACCTAAATCACTAACCAGGTGGTTATATAGGGCGGGAGGAGTCAATCCCTCGCAACTTTGATCTATTTCTTTACCATCTGAGATGGTTTTATAGGCACTGCCTGCCTGCAATTGATCAGTGTAAAGTAAAGAATGGTGTATCGTAATTGTATATTTTGCGACTGTTTATTTTAAACCACTTATTGTGGTTGTTTATTTTAAGTCACTTTTTTGTGCTGCTGCACCACATCTATTTAATAATAATAATAATAATAATAATAAATCGACTTTATTAACAATTGAGGAAGTACAATTAATAAGAAATGTATGTTTTGTACAAGTTCTGCTAAGTTTGGCTAAGTCTAGCTAGATAGCTACTCTAACTTAACCAAAAGAAGCAGAGATAGCAAAAATAAACAAATGGAAAAAAAAAGATAGTTAATATAAATTTTATCTACTACAGCAACTAAAACTAAAAAAAAAACACAAAGTTTTCTCATATTTCGCACTTGTTAAGAAACTACACAACAACAAAAATTAAAGTATAATTATTGACTAACTTGGATATTCAGAAGATATTTTTTGAAACTATTTTTTAAATTGTTTAGAATTCATCTCCAATAAATTGGTAGATAAAGAATTATATAATTTAATTGCATTAAACATAAAACTCTTTTTAAACAGGGCTGTATGATGATGTGGCATAGTCAATCTTTGCACATTTCGCAAATTAACCGAGTGAACCTGTGATCTGAAAGTCAACATATTTTTGAGAGAGGAAGAGAATTGTGGCTCATTTATTAAATTAATTACGGAAAACACCCAAATGATGCAACCTACGATTTTTCATATTTAACCAACTTAAATCATTAATAGTTTGAGAAATATGATCATACTCTCAAGTTAAAAATTAATCGAGCACAGGAATTTTGCACTTTTTGAATGCGATTTACCCTAACTAAATCTAAACAAGGTCCGTATATAAAGTCACAATAATTGAAGTTGGATAATACGAGTGACTCACAAAGATTTTCTTTTAATTTAAAATTTAGCAAGTGACGATTAGAAAAAATAAGTTTAAGAGACATAAAGGATTTTTTGTAAATTTTTTTTACATGGCCTCCAAAACGAAAATCATCATTAATAACTTAACTCAGGTTTCTTGCAGAATGTACAATGGGTAAAGAAACACCATCTATCTTAATATCTATATTATCTTTAAGAGGGCTAATCGAACCAGTGTTTGTAAGGTAATTTTTCAAAAATTTATTTCTTCCATATGGTTTGGTCAAATTACACCAAATTTGGAGAATCAGTAGTTGAAAGTGTACTAGAGGGTACATGTATATCTATTTTTAATTAATTTTCACTTTATGTAGGAAAATTTATATTGTAAATATAAATGAAATTTGAACGTGATTAGCTCCTGAATTATGATATCAATCGGTAAAATTCGAGGTAAAATTCATACATGTCTTCTAGAATGAAGCTTCATAATTATTCTCAGCAAGTTTCAAACTTTTTATTCCGTACTATTTGGATAAAATGAATTTTCTAAATAAGTATTTTTGTCACTACAAATGGAGCAAGGAAGTGTTACCTCTATCAGGAATCGCACCTCAATGAAGTCGGTGAATAAAACGTCCAGTGAAGGTATAGTCAAGAGCAAAATTATTCAGCGGCGCATGTATAAAAACTTTCTAGAGAGTGACACAGCTATCCGAAGCTTTTTCCCGACTAGGCCCCT
>JANEYF010004799.1:0-12615 GCA_029963845.1 Rhamnusium bicolor | reverse complement strand
CTTGTCCGAAAAACAGTTGCATCTTCATATTTACAACTTATTCTATAAGCGGTCTTTATTATAGGCGAGCGGCGACAGTAAGCGGGCGTACAAGCGGTGCGACACGGTAATACGATGATTAAGCAGTGAATGCAGCAATAATGAATCGGCCATAAGCAGACGACGGACGGATACCAGGAGGGTAAGCAAGCGTTAATACAAGCACACTATGACTATGACTATCTATGGCGGTTATTTACTATACCTTTATTTACCAAACCTTAATACCTACTTCCGTATCCTGGGCTGCTTCCTCTCTGGAGCGGTCGGTGTCGGCACGTCTGGTAGGTACTGGCGACAGCAACGTACTGTTCTCGACGCTAACGAGGTTGCTTACTATACTAGTTGGCGTGGTTCTTCGGTCAGCAGTCAGACGGAAACTGACTTGTCTGCAAAATCCTCAAGCTACTAAACACTGCCAAAAGCAGAAGTAGGAGGACGCGGTAGTCATGCGCGGAATATTGCAACTACGTCACCTTTTCCGAATTAAATTTAAATACCTATATACCTCTATACTCACGAGATTACTTACTGTGCTGGTCGGCGTGGTTCTTCGGTCAGCGGCCAGACGGAAACTGATTTGATTGTTTCCAGCATAGAGAAACCAGATAAGAGGGGCTTCTTTTCGTATAATTATTTGGAACGCGCGATATTCCTGCCATCTGTTGTTTGTCGGGCAAGAGTAAGAAAGAATCGTACACTAAAAAAAAGAAATCTGCAGGACAACAATAGTTCTGGCACAAATAGTTTTCCTACTACTCAATAGATGACGCTGTACGAACCTGGTTGCATTAAAAGGGCGCGTATTTTAAATCTGATAATAAATATTGATGAATTTATGTAGCAAAAATTACTATTCACTTTAACATTCATACTAGGAATGTCGACATTCAAATGGTTTTTAAGTAATCTACATACCAAAAGTCACCGAATGTACCGACATTTTTGGTGTAAATGTTAAATTTAATAGTAATTTCTGACTACATATCCAACACCTATAATGTATAAGTACTTTGAACAGGTTGCCCTATTTTTAAATATTGATATACTTATACCTACCCACCTTTAGCATGAGGATACAAAAGGATATTCACATTATGATATCAGCTCAAGCAAGTATTAATTTTTCAAATACTTCATCACATTTTGTATGTATGTAGTCTAACAAAACAGTAATAAATATTGTGTATTAAAATGCAAAAAAATAAAAAATACTTACCTACTTACGTTTGACTTTTAATGTCTCATAATTTATCGTCTTTTAGATTTATTGGATTCAATAAACCTTGTAACACATAAGTATAAGATCCTTCTTTACATGGGCCGACCTGACTTACGAACCACTAGATGATTTAGTCTAGTCACATTTGTTTACTCCACTATATGAATAATTCACTCAGTTGTTCAAGTCAGGTTGGCTTTTTTAAACGCACATAATGAAAGTAACTAAAAAATAATAATATATTTAAATCTCATACGAGATAGTTACATGTGTTTCAAACTATTTGGTTCTCATCAGTACGATGTACTACTGAAAATACGATATTCTTTTACTTTCATGAAATGATCTGACTTTTCGGTTCAATTGAAATATTTATATGTAGAGACATGTATTTTATAAAAATTTATTGCCAGCTAATAATTGTTAGAAACTAACGACAGTTACTAATGGTAGTACTAAACAGAAAAACTTTAGTAGAATCGTAGACACATGTATCTATCTCAAAGTATAAAACACAAACGTTCATAAAACGTAAAAGATAAAAATAATTATAACAATAATAAATTAAAGAAAATGTGAAATTTACTAGGAAATTTATAGATGTGCCCAGCAGGACAATTTGCAATACTGATAAATTAAATTTAAAATTCTTTAAAAAAAATAAATACTCTTATTGTAACATAAATAAATAACAGAAAAAACAAATAAGAAATTTCCATTTCTCTAAATAAATAAATTTAAACTCTCAACAAAGAAAATAAAAACCAACAGAAATAACAGATAAATAATAATTTAAAATGAAAAGCTTACCAAGATGTTTTACATTGATATATTAAAGACCACTCTAAAAACCAAAAGATGGGCTTACCGGCTTTTCAATACCATACCATAACCCCACATCGCATACTACGTATTTAAAGAAACAAGAAACACGTGGAAACTACATAAAAACAAAAAACCGTATACAAGGTTGCCAGATGAGATACATGAAAAATCTTATCTTATAAATTTACTATATAAATTCATGTAAAATCGTGATTTTTTAAATCCTAGGTGGTAGACAGCCGCAATAAAATTGATGAGTAATATAGGCATACTATAGACCATAAATGAACCTATCTGGTTCCTTTATGCCATAGATTAAATCTGGTTTCTTCATAAGGCATACAACGAGCGTACGTGCAATCGTGTAATATTCTGCTAAATAGTGAGTTCTGGCAACAGGGAATGGATAAAAGTGTTTGCTATTTATTACTATTTGACTGCGCCATCTCTGATATTTTAAATATATCAAATGGAAAAACTAAGGAGATATCTTTACCACATCTTCGCTTCACAAGAGCAATTGTGCCTGACGAACACTCGATGGCGCTGCTGCATATGTTTCCCTTAGTCCATATTTAATAAAACCGTCTTATATGGTTAGTCTATGGTTTCCAGTCTCGGGGTCCTTCACGGTAGGGCGGGCACAGGAGTGCCGGGGGCAATATGCGCGATTCGCGTTTCGCGATTCACGTACTGCCTGCAGCTCGGCATATTTGGAATGTTTATTCAAACGGATCAATACTACCTATCTTATAAATAACAGTTACACTATTATTAATGAGCAACTGACAATACCACTATTAAGGGCGCAGTACTACAATGTTTAAAATATCTTTTGAATCAGCCAAACAGCACCCAGTTACATAATTTAATTCTATAAAATAATCACTTCGTTACAATTAGCCTATAAGTTAACAGCTCATTAGTATTGTAGATATTTTTTTGTTTCCATACAAGAGAAGCTCAAGCAGCAATGATCAAATAAATGAGGATTATATATTTTGATTTTACAATGGCCCTGCTGTATATTCGAAAAAACATTATCAATTTTGGTCGCAGTATTGCCTGTTATTTTTGTGAAATCGTTGCTATACTCATGCATGCCAAAAGACAGAAACAAATCATTTATAAGTTGAGAATTTGTCGATTTAGACGAGAAATCTACATTAAAATCAGCAAAAAATGTAATCAACTTTTCAATAGATAAATAATTCAAAAATTCATTTAACATCATTAAAAATATATGTATCACCTTTGCAAGAACGATAACAACAGCAAACTACCGACTTTGTTCTTTTTAATTCAATAGCGCATATCAATGTTTAAATCTTCACAAAAATTGCTGGCAAAATCATATGATTTATAATCTACACCTTCCTTGACAAAAATTGCCACACCACCATGGATGTGGGTTGATCTTTCATAGTACGCAGCCAGAACATAGTTATTTAACAACATAAGTTTTATTTGCTCATTAATAGTCCAGGTCTCACTGAAACAAAGAATATCATAATCATTTTCTGAAAGAAATGCGTTAAGTTCGAGTAATTTATTGGATAAACATTGAATGTTTATATAAAAGATTGATAGGCTGTTTTGATTTACAAGTTCAGTATCTCCTTTGTCTGTTATAGATGGGTTTCCTATTATTTCTCTCGTTCCATGAACCACGAAAAAACTTCTGTTTATTTGGAAAAGTTTTATCGCCATTATAATATTTTCGCACAGGCCCGTGTTGAAATTCCCTCACTCCATAGAGATTCATTTAAGATATCAGATACATCGACTGGAGCATCAATTTTAAATGAACTGAAATTTGCCTCATCAGGGTTTCTCGTTAATTTCTTGACAGTAATAAATTCATTGTCAATATTAGTCTTGAGATATTCTTCTAAATCTTTCGCCGTTAGACCCGGATTAAAATTTGTAGCATGGAACCATATCATTTTGTTCAATACCACTGCTTTAAATTTATTATCGGAATCGACTTTAGTGCCCCTGATTTTCTTTTGTTGTTTTGTTATTTGTGGGAAATTCTCATTATTTCTATTTAGCTCGACGTATCTATCATCCTCATTTGTACCTAATTCTATGATCTTATTTAATGTACTTTTAGTTTTGGCCTCCAATCAGCCATAATTTAATTGTTTCTGATCAATAGGTTTAAAATATTGACTTCCAGTGTTCTCCAGGTTATGTTTTATTTGGTTGACAGATAATAAGTTGACAGCATTTCCTCTAGATGAAGAAGAGGAGGACGTGGCCAGTGACACATTCTCCTACATTTTTTGTAATTCTCATCACCTCTTCACTGATTGTATTTATGTTTACATTTTTTGTAGGTACACTTGGAATGTTGTTTTTATCACACAATAGAGTAATTTTCTCTTCCAGTTGTTTAGTAATATAATCTTTATGCTGTAAAATATTTTATATATATATATATATATATATATATATATATATATATATATATATATATATATATATGTATGTATACACTGGTGGTTCTTCTATAGGGTCATTTGGTCAATGACCTCCCACATACAAATAAAAAAAATAGAGCTATTCATTTTCTGAAGTTTAAAAATATATAATATATATATTTTTAATATTCTAAAAAAATATATTAAAGTTTCTAGTTCATTCTATGCACAATACTATTCAAATATCTAGATCGCAGGATTTCGTATCTCCTTCGAGCACCGAGCTCTACATTCATATTCATTACATTATTCATTTATAGAATTTAAAAATCTTGGGTCAATCCACAACGTGTCCTCAAAGTTAGCTACGGACCGAATTTATAACGAATTAAAGTAAAATAGACATGCGCGAATCGTCAGAAAACAAAAGAGACAGAAAACACTGGCGGGGACAATGACCCTGACACACGGAAACGGTAACGCACGAAGTTTAGTAGAACAGTCGCCAGTCAGCAGTCGTAATGCTGACTAGGTACGCGTTGGTCGATAAATTCTGTCGCGTTGTTTTTAATGTTTTTATTTGTGAATATTTTATTATAAGTAAAACAGTGTTTTTGGTGTTTACTATTAAATATGAGTGTTGTACAAAATATATTAAAACTGAAAGATGGACATAAGTTGGGTTATGAAGACCGAGTGAAATTCAAAGGTGGTGGCCGTCCAAAACCTAATATGACGATAAAGCAAACATCTCTTGATAAGAAAAAAGAAGTTAATAGGTATCTTTAATTAAAAAAAGTTATCCTTTAGCAAATTTTATTCATTGTTATGCTCATCAACTAAATTTAATTTTACAAAAAGCATCAAGTCAGGATAAAAACAAAAAATTTTTTTGCTAATTTAGATAGCTTTTCTTCATTCTTTGGAAAATCGCCAAAAAGAACAGCCGTGTTAGATAATGTTGTTAAGGTGAGATTACCTAAAGCGGTTACAACACGATGGAATTTTAATACAAAGTGCATAGAGACTGTTTATACCTATCGAACAGAATTTAGATTGTTTAGAAAAAATCGTTGATAATGAATCAGAAAACAACACTCTAAACCAAGCTATTGGTTTAAAAAACTACTTACAAAATTAACATTTTCTTTACTGGTTAAATTTTTTTCATTTAGTTATGCCTCATTGTGATATATTGTTCAATCAATTACAAAAATGTAATATCGATGTCATAACAGTACATAAGTGTATTGGCGTTTTTAATAGTAAAATTGAAGTCATCAGAAATAAAATTTTGAATAACTATTTGGAGCAGACATCCATGCCCAGAGATATAAAGCGGAGGAATCAAAAAGAAGAATTTCATTAGAAGTTTGTGATATAATTACATCTGAGATCAAAAACAGGTTTGGCTTCAGTAATCATTCAGCAGTGTCTCAGTTATTTCACGCAGATCGATTTAAAGATTATAAAAAAAGCTTTCCTCACGATATGTTTAAATTAGTTAAAACGGAGTATCCAGTCATAAATCATTTGAAACTTAAAACTGAATTAGAAGTATTATATAGTCGAGAAGATTTTTCCAATAGAGAAGGTGCAGTTGCTTTGTTACAGCTTTTTATTAACAATAATTTGTGCAATACTTTTTCTGAAAGTGTCAAACTGTTAATAATCTTGTGTACTCTTCCTATGACTACCGTCGAAAATGAACGTTGGTTTTCCACCTTAAAAAGAATAAAGACAATTTTAGGAAATACCATGGGTCAGGAAAGGTTATCTTCTTTAGCTATGCTTACCATAGAAAGGGCATTAATAAAGAAGATAAAAGACTTTAATGAAAAAATAATTGACCACTTTGCATCTCAAAAAGATCGGAGGATCGACTTGGAATTTAAATCACTTTAAAAGGTAGGTAATACAGTAAACAGACTCCCTATCTCTTGACCCACGAACCGCCGTTGTATGTATATATATATGGAAGATTCTCAAAAAAAAATAAAAATCAAAAAAATCATTAAAATGTATGAAATTGATTAAATTCATGTGTTTTTTATAATTAAATATTAATATTACTTGCGAAACACATTAAATATCGAAGGTTTTCTTGAAATGTTGCATCCAGAGGAATGATGTGAAAGACAGATGAATGACAAACAAAATTTTAGCATTTTTTTATTCACTATAAATGATGAAAATGTAAAACAAAAATATTATTCTAATACAAGAAAAACAAAATATTACGTTATATAAGAGGAACGAAAATTAACTTGCTTAAAAACCAAGTTTTGTTACTTCGCATATGGACTAATAGATATGGTAGAATTAATAAAATTTGGTCATAGGACACAAATGATACATCATTTTCATTCAATGTAAATGCTTGAGAGTTTTGAAAATTGTACACTTTTGAAAACATGACCTTCACTTCTCCTTCTTCATCCAAACCACTCTGCGTAATAGCAACATAACGATAACTTCTTGAAGTTTTTAACGAGACTAATACATAAATACCAGATTTGATATTGCCGGGTCTTAATTCTAGTTCGTTTGCTACAGGTATAACGCTAGGGCCTGCTTCGCTATCCGAATGAATTTCTTCATAACGAATTCGTTGTTTCTGACTTCTAAGGTTAAGGATGACTTCATTTTCAGACTCACAGACTCCTCGGGCTCCTCTTGAATGAAATAGTCTAATGTTCCTAAGAAATATTTAGAAGGATACTCCTTAGCATAATTGTCTCTAACAGAATCATTTTCATCAGCATCTTCGGATGCAAAACAACTTAAAGTTTGAAAATCTAAAATTCCCATCGAATAATCTTTCATCACGACCTGATGAACCTTCATAGTGCCAATAAAACGTTTTATTTTGTCTTTCTCAATCATGGCATCTGTTTTCAATGTCTTTTTTGGTTATAGCAGTATTATCTACTTTCGTTGTATTCTTTATAAGACTTGCCAACAGCGTGTTGAGAGACGCAATATCATTTCCTTCCCGTACAAGTCTATCTGCAGTTCTTATTGTGACCCCACCGATTCCGTCTGGGGCTCCCTTACCATGTCCAGCCTCTAAGTAGTTCCAAGAAAACGTTTTAATTTTCGAATACAATTCATGTAGTTTAGTTCCCAAAACATAAAACATAGTTCTGTTTCTGTATCGAGTTGATGGTCTGTCACTAACGAAATGGAGGGTATCTGCGTTTAGATTTTCGGAAATATAGGAAAGAACTGGGCGAAGATGGGCGCAAATTGCAGCTACATTATGCTGCAGTCATTCTGAAAACGTACAAAAACATTTCGATATAACTTTGTCCAAAGATTTAAAGTAGATCACCACTGTATGGAGTGATATCTGCTGCCTTGACCCTCCAAAATGTAATGTTTCTGTCTCTTCAGCGTATTTTAGGGAGTAATTTCGCTGAAATCCATATGGATTATTACTTCATTGCCTTTAAGATTCTGGTTTTTTGAATCAATCTGCTTATATTGGTGTTTCAGGAATCCAATAATGGTATTTTTTACACCAAAATGCATAGCTAATAGGTATATCTGGATGAATGGCCAAATATTTTTTATGTAAATTTCTAAATGTAACATTGAGATATTGTTTTTGCTTTGTGACTTTCTTTTTTAGTGCAGTAATCCCCCTTTCCTGGACACAATTTGATATGCAAGTCGGATTCAAGAAATCTCCAGATGGCATTTCGTTTTTGAGCCTTTTCCTGTTATGACTTTTTTGAAAATTTGTTTTTCTTTGAAATTTTTTAGATTTTTATAGTTTTCTTTCAATTGATCAGATATTACTTCCCCAAATAGCAATGTTTTGACAACAGTCTCTTTTTGTTTATCATCATTCAAAAATTTTTGCACTGGTATTTGGAGTGGCGGATTGCATTTTTTATTCATTAATTTCGTTAAGCGATAGTATTTCTGTTTATATTTCTGGGTTTTTTGCTGCAATTTCTTTATCAACTCTTTTCTTTTTTTATTTTCTCTGCTTCTCATTTTTCTATTTTTAACATACCTTTTATGCCCTGAACGTCTGCGAGCACATGTAGGGGTTACCTGTTCATTACGTTCTTCATCTGAGGCAGGGGGGAGTATTTTCATATATTGCTGCATGCAAATTCTCATTTTCTGAAATGGAAGAAGAATGCAAACCACACGGTTTGCAATTCAATTTTTGCATTTTTCTTATCCATATACCTAACACTTAGGGCGAGAAGCTCTAGAAGGGGCGCTTCCTCTAAATCCGCCGCTGTCTACAAGATGATTTTAAAAGATGGACATGAATTTTAATAACATTCAATAAACAGGAAAATAAGATGCTCGCAATGTTTCTTGCTTTTTAAATTTTGAGTTTTTAGAAAGTCTGGGGGTGGAAAGGGGTTACAAAAATTCATTATAATTTCAAACCCGATTAAACAATCTTATGATGGTACTTATTGTTATATAGAAAATACTTCTTATTTATCACATGGTAATATATTCTTATGTTTTTTTCTTTTGCTACGCCCCATTCGAAGGATGTATGGAAGATCTTTGGCTGCTTTGGTAGTTCATTTAATACATTCCTTTTCACCCTATATTTGTAAATATATTATTTATTTTCTTTTTTTTTAATTGTTATGAATTAATGGGATGAATAAATGTATTATTATTATTATTATATATTTTACTACACATTAGTGCGTAATTTGAAACGATATTTTGTATACATCCGAAAACCCTATTGTGCTGTTAGAAACAACAACCCTCACAATGTCATGGCATAGATATTTATTTTTTTGGTGCCATGCGCGGTTTTGCACACGTTTATCTCGGATCATACTGCTCAAAAAGTAACAATTAAACTGCAAAAAAAACTACCATCCCTACACAATAAAGAGAATCTTTAATGAAATAAATAAAAAGTCCTTTGTAGAGAAGTTATCTCTAACAGACTGGAACGAAATATATGAACTAAATAAAAGAAACGTTAATAAACAATGGGATATTTTCATGAACAAATTTCTTTCTGTGCTTGAGGATTCGTTTCCATTCAGAAAGATAAAAATTGGTACAAAAAAT
Organism: Rhamnusium bicolor; assembly: GCA_029963845.1. Lineage (NCBI taxonomy): Eukaryota > Metazoa > Arthropoda > Insecta > Coleoptera > Cerambycidae > Rhamnusium > Rhamnusium bicolor. The sequence goes on along the minus strand of JANEYF010004799.1, from coordinate 3,033 downwards.
AACATTGATTTGAGAGATGGCCCAGAGATAAAGGAGTGCAGAAACAGGCGCGATTCACTTTTTGTTGCAAGTAATGTGGATGTAGTTTACAAAGCACCCTACAACGAAGTAAAAAAGGAGTATAACAAATTATTAATACAAGCCAAGTCAAAAAGGTATCAAGATAGACTTAGTAACTCTGACAATAAAACAATATGTACATGGGATATAGTGAATGAAATAAGAGGTAAAAATAAGTCACCGACTAATATACCCATTGAAGGCAATCCAAATGGTTGTAGCCCAAACCTTTAATAATTTCATAACAAACACTGCACCTGACTTAGTTTCACAGTTACCAAAATACTCTTTCACATGTAAAATAAATGAATGTGATAAGTCAATGTATGTAAAAAGTGTAGATAGGCAAGAAATTCTTGAAATTGTTCATAACTGCAAAAATAAAATGAGTTGTGGGGATGATGGTATTCCTACCAGTTTACTAAAAATATGTATCGTCGACATTATTTGGTATATAATAAACAATTCTTTAAAATATGACATTTTCCCAGATTCTTTAAAAATAACACTTATAATACCTTTACACAAAAAAGGAGATGAGTTCTTGATAGAAAATTACAGACCAATAAGTCTTTTATCAGTTTTTTCTAAAATATTTGAGAAAGTTACATGTAATAGATTAATGAATTATATGGTATCACATAACCACTTGAATCTTTTCCAGCACGGGTATTTGAAAGATCGGTCTACAACAACAGCAATATATGAATTCACACAGAATATACAAAATGTTTTAGAAGATAACAACATAACATTAGGACTTTTTTCTCGCTTTATCCAAAGCATATGACTGTATAGGTCACGAAATACTTCTCTGTAAGCTAGAAAAATATAGAGTAAGACGTAACATATTAAAGTGGTTTCGTTCATACCTCACTGAAAGTAAACAGAAAGCCGTAGTAACAAAAAATAATGTCACTACCAAATCTGACATGCAAACGATCAGGCTTGGAGTGCCTCAGGGAAGCATTTTGGGACCTATATTGTTTATAATATATATTAATGATTTATCTCAGATAATATCCATTGATGGTGAGTCCATGACGAACTACGCTGATGATTCAAATCTTTTAGTGTATGCGTCTACATATTTTGATGCAATAATTCTGGAAGATATGTTGTTCACTAATAAAATTAACGCTGTGTTATTCAAAACAAATAATGATCGCTTTAACACCCCAGATGTGATGAACTTAAACAACACTATCAGAATACAGTTCTCAGAGTACAACATTTTTAGGTATGTATATCGACGAAACACTAAAATGGAATTGTCATGTAGACCATATATGTAAAAAGTTAAACTCAGTATGTTACACTATCAGAGTACTATCAAAATATATTGATTTAAAAACGTAGAGTAGTTTATCACTCTAATTTCGAGTCCGTGGTTCAGTATGGTCTCATTTTTTATGGAAATTGCTCCAATATTAACAAAGTTTTTTGTAATACAGAAACGTACTCTAAGAGTTGTCTTAAAATTGAAACCAGCAGAAACCTGTAGAAATCATTTTAAAGCTAATAAATTACTCTAACCGCCATATATATATATATTTATATATATATATATATATATATATATATATATATATATATATACAAGGATCTCTTATTTCTGTTCAAGAACAAACAATATTTTAGGGAGAATGAACGTCAGGAAATACATAACACTCGAACATTAGATTACATTTATCCTAGACAGATTAACTGTAACTGAAAAAAATGCTCACTATAATTGTATTAAACTGTACAATAAATTGTCCCGCTACTTGCAACAGGAAGAGAATTTGAAAATGTTTAAGAAACAAGTGTTTGAACTTTTAGTGAACATGGAACCACATAATGTAAACGAATTCCTTAATTACCAACTGTGATAAACAGATATGTGTGCACTGTGATAGTAAATGTAAATAATTATTATTTGTATATACAATTATTATTTTTTTAGATACAGTTGTTATTTTTTATATGCAGTTATTATTTTATATACATATTCATTTACTTGTCATTTATTAATGTTTTGTACAAATTTTGTGACTGCTATTTCATTTTATTTTTATTTATAACATTACCTTGAAATAAAGTATTATTATTATGCTGGATTAAGTCGCTAAATACTCAGGAGAGTGAAACTTATTGGTTTAATTGTTTATTTTCTTCCAGGATTTAACCTACACATATGATCCATTAATTTGTGATATTTGCTTATGTAATCTACAGGATTATTCTGAATTTATGAAAACATGTTTACACACAGAGCAGGAAATTATAGAATATCTCAAAAAGAATGGTACAATTGGTAATGATCAACTTGACCTATGCAAAGTGTTACAGTTCAGGGAGGAATTGACACAAAGTAATAATGAGAGTCGATCGCAGATGATCGCAGAAAGGTAATACAATAATAAAAATAATAAACATCTTAATATTTCGGTCATTCAACTCAACAAAATTGTTACAATTTGGTATTAATAATAAAAGATAATAGAAATGTAATATGTATTATATCGGGTGTCATTGAGATACAGTTCACACCCCCCCTTTTTTTTTTTGTTTAACTTTTTTAACTTGTATAAAATTATTGTTCTGTATTCCCTGATCTCCTTTTATTAGTTCTTTAGTATTTAAGTTTTTAAATATATTTTTTCTTTCATTATTATTTTAAGGTTTAATTTTTTTTTTTTGTATTCATGTCGCGCCAATACTCGGTTTCACAAATCCCTACCTCTCGGCACTTCTACGTGGATACCGAGGTGACACGAAGAAACACTTGGAATGTTGAATTCACTCTCTCAACACGTGTTCATGTTTTTTCTCAAAAATATTAATTATCTCGCTCACAATTTTTTACGGGAATTTTGTGAAAAGGGACTCAATATCTTACGCTTGCAAATGTTCGACTTATGTGTGTTATATAAAATCTAAACCACTATATACCACTGTATATTAACGTATACACGACATATATATATA
>JANEYF010004798.1:0-56124 GCA_029963845.1 Rhamnusium bicolor | reverse complement strand
TGTTAATGTTGTGATCACAAAATATATAAGGATTATATTTATTCTTTATTACTGTCTTCACTGATCGGCACCAAAAGCACCAATCACAGCATATTATCTTTGGGATGATACGAGTCATTCAAACCAGTGTATATGATAATAATAGTAACGTTATAAACCCAACTTGAGGCCCACTGCGCCTTCGGGTCTTCTTCTGAATTAGCAAAATACCTGATAAATAAGAGTAGCCCCAAAGCGTTACCATGAGGCACAGTATAAGACATGGTTTTCTTTCAGGTCGAACACAATGAGAGTTTACAACTGCACAAGCGGCACCACAAATCCGGTATCCTGGAAGGAGTTCGGGAATTAACGCACAAATACTCCCTACAATATCCCAGCAAATATGTAACTTGGTATCCAGGATTCACTTACCGCACAAATAGGATGATGCATGCTTTCTGCGCTACTTTGTTCCATACCATACCCTCCGCACTCCTGGACGTGTATCTTTACTGCACAAAGCAAAAACCAATGTAAGTGTTTTGTTGTTCGTAAATGCTGGACTTTGAGTAGGTTAATAAAAAAAATGTATTATTTTGTAGGATGTTGAAAATTAGTCGAAAATTCTACGAAGCTCTAAATGCTGGCAGCTTTTTCTCAACACACCAGTGGGATTTCAAAGCTTCGACGATGTACGATTTAGTAGATGCAGTTAAACACGCAGAAGATGGCGAAAATTTTGAGGTGGATTTAAGCGAGGCTAACGGTTTCAACTGGGACCATTATGTCAAAGATTTTATCATAGGTGTTAGGAAATACGTTTTGAAAGATGACTTAAGTAGCTTGCCGGCAGCCCAAATCAAATTGAATAGGTAAAGTAATTAATGTATTGTTTCTGTCAGAAAACGTTTAAAAAATAGTTAATGCGCAGATAAAAAACTATTCTCTCAAAAAAAAAAAAATACGTTTGAAAATTATGTTTTGAATTGAAGCAAAGTACTCTTCAGCTGAATTATTTTTTTTATATGAAACGTCGATTTTCTTTACATAAGAAAAAAAATTATTTTTTATAATTATTTCTAACTTTAAATATAATTTGATTCGTCTAACATCGGAGGATTTGGTATTCATCCAGATACGGCTTTACATTTATATAATTTTTCCATAGAAATTAAGTAAGAAAATGATATAATTGCAATATAAATATAACATCTGATTGCGTTGTTACATGCTTGGAGTAATAACAGGCATCGAGGTTTCAATGCAACCGCGTGCTACCGTTGTGGTAAAATGTCTCTTTCTACTAGCTAGGACATAATTGTAGATAGTCACCATTGTAGCAATATGAATCAATATCCTTCAAAATAAAGGATAAAGGTTGCTGTCACCACTCCCTGAGACTGCAAGAGGAACAGACACTAGAAGCGCCAGCCCTTTCGGAAGGCGGATTCGTAGCCCTGTAAATATGTCTAAGATAAAACTCTCGACAGAGAATTAATAAGACTCATCGGTTTCATATACGTATAATAAAAATCAAAATTATGTCCACATCATAATAAATTTTCCAATACACAATAATAACACTTAAAAAATGAAAAAATAAACTCCTATTGAGGAGGAGGAGAGAGCACTTGACACTACAAAAGATTTTTCCAGCTACAAGTTACAAAATTAGGTTGATCTCACCAAATTTTGCCATCGCTACCGTTGGCACACACTTAATTTATTAAGACACTTATTCAATAATTTACCAATAAAATTTCTAGTTATGGTCGAAAATAAGTAAAATAATTTAAATTTCTTCCCCAAGTCTACTACATAGTTTTATGTCCGCCTTAACTCGTCCACGTTGACCGACCAAACCTCTACTAGCGTCTTTATAATAGCCAAAATAATTATAACAATTACAAATTTCAGGAATCTACATTTCGACGTCGGTCCTGACTCGTCCACGTTGACCCTCTATCTGCGTCTTCTTATTCGCCTGACCCAACGGCTTTCGTAAAACCGTTTTCTTAGAGTCAGCGAATTCTCATAAAATATCCATGGTGTATTCCAATAAGCGACTTATACAGGATGTATTACAATAAGCTACTTATACAGGGTATATTACAATAAGCTGCTTATACAGGGTGTATTACACTGGCACATGGAGCGCGTTGGATGTTAACATTGAAAAAATAATTTTTGTGTTTACTTGATTGACAGACGGTACATTAAACAGTACTTTACCTTGTAAATTTCTTTACATAACGGATACTTCTTGTTTCACCGCCTTTGTTTATCTTCGCCAATAAACTTTTGGTGTTTTTCGACGCCACATGTTTCGTCTAAGCGGATTTACTCATATGACAGCATAACGTCGCATACTTTACTCAACAACGCATCACTGTTTCTAAAGACGCAATTTTTTACGTTTGCTAACACACTACACTAAACAAAAAATGTCGAATAAATAAAAAACGTCTTCATACTCACCGCACACACAATAGATCTCTAGCTTGAAAGGTCTTGAACTGAACAACATTTCTAAATGATGTAAACAAAATAATCCCCTTCGATTTTCGACAAGACACAAGGTTAATATGACGGCTAGGCGCTTAACAGCTTTTTGTGCTTTGTTTATGGACCAAAACGATATTTGCCATTAACTACTTATAATTATAATTTATTTTATACTATTACAACGCGCATTTTTCAGAATATAGTATTGAGATTAAGATCAGTCTCTGCGATGTCATCCAAATTCCCCATATCTAGTAATGATAATTTAATCAATTGAAAATATTTATGCATTTATCTATATTACAATGCAACATTTGAGAATGTACATTCACCCTCGTCCTACACTACATAAAATCTTGACGGCACGTCTTTGTGATCCATATTATAGTTTTCTTCTGCAGTGCTTTGTAGGGTCAAATACTATTCAGTGTAGGTATTCTGCTTTAAACACTAATCAACAATTTTTTCGGTAGAAAAAAATCTGGCAAATCAGCCAAAATAAAATGACAATGACAAACATATCGGTGTACCTGTCACTTCAGTCTTAAAATATACAGCCAAAAATAAATAATATATATCATAGCCTAAGTCCTATGTATTATTCAAAAACATTTAGAACGGAATATACATGTTTTTCCTTGTCCAAAAATTCGGTTTTTAGATCGTCCGCAATCTGAACTGTTGACCTTTCAGAAACACTTAGGTACCGTTTTTGTGAATAATTTTATACAAAATCAATAAAGATTCAGAATGTTATGTTTGTAATATCTAAATAATAAGCTAAAATAATTTTTATTTTCTATTTCAGGTTGTACTGGTTCCAAAAAATATTCCAAATAGTATCAATGTACGCAGTCTTAAAATTAACGTCATACTTATTATAAGTACATATTTATATAAATATAAAATGTTAATCTTCCTTAAATAGCTTTATTTTTTTATGTAAAATGTTTAGATTTTATTTGTTATTACTATTTAATTTAATATTAAGATATTTTTACAGCATGGTTTATAAAAAATTAGAAATAGTAATTTATCCTATTCAAATTTCATTTAGTTCCTGCTTCATAATGGATTTTTACCGACACAAATGTATTATTACACTCTTTTTTATTTATTTTATATAAAGTTTAATACAAATTTATAATTTTATAACGTTATTTTTTGTATAAGTTGAAAATAAAGCTGTAATATTATTTTCTAACATCCTTTTTTAATATTGTGTGCAAGCACACAGAGTCTATCCCACGATATCTAAATCTTTAAATAAATATCTGATATAAAAAAATACTAATTAAAACAAAGATTATTCCCAATAACTCAAAAAACGTAGGTACTTATTAATTTGGTTTCCTTATAAACTTTTATGATAACATTTAGTCACACGTACATTTTCAAAAAAGCAATCTCCTTATAAAACATGCTTTATCAGTAAATAAAAATTTTACAGAAATTGTTTATTTTTCTCTTACCCGAAATAACACAGTTATATACAAAATATGATCAAAGTACAATTCTAAAAGTATATACTTATGCAAAGTACCTATATGCGAATTCATATACTTTCTCAAAAGAATGTACAACTTATTAGATGCAATTCAGTTGCAAATGTTTCCAATTCTTTGGTACTCAGTATGATTTTTTACGTACGTTCCGTATGTAAAACGTAATAAAAATGTATAGCACAGAACAGATAAAAATGTATAGAATTTGCATAAGAATATTATTAGATTATAGGTTATGAATATTTTTATTATTTTTTGGATGTTGTGGAGGGGAATGTTGAAGGCTAAGGGACAGTAATAATTGTAGCTAAAGAGATACAGAATTTATTTAAAAATATAGCAAAACAATGCACGCAGCCAATCAGTACTAATAAAACTATAAAAAATACACAAAACAGTACAATATCAAATAGAATATAAGAAAAATATCAATTCCTTTTTTCTTTAGACACCCAGGGGCTTTCACAAGCCAATATAAGTAACCATCTGATCACAATGTTCAGTGAAAAGCGTGCTTTCAGATGTACTCTTTAGACCTTTGAACCTTAAGAAAATATTGGCAAAGTACTCATCTTATATTTGTTAAAAAGTGTGGAAGAGAGAGTGAAAAATCTGAAACCGGGAAACAGTTGAGAGTTGCATTCTGTCAAATGGCAAATCAGAAATCAAATCACCTATACCAGTCATATCATCCATAGAATAATTTACAGAGCTATCATCTGTGAAGTCGATCTATTCGTTGAGTAGCATAAATAAAGCACACGCTAGTACAACCCTTACAGCACAAAGACGTCCTTCCATTCCAGTACAGCACAAGGACGTCCAGTGAAAATCCACTGGATGTACGTCATGGATCTGTTGGACGTGCGACAGATATCCATCTGGACACCAAAAGTAATCCACTGGACATCCAATGGACAGTCGTTTGTCACAAAATTGTACATCCTGTGGATGTCGATTCATGAACGTCTAGAGCCCAAAAAATGGATTATCGTTTTTACGTTAAACTCACTAGGGCATGAAAGCTTTTGGTGATCGGGTCACGCCTTCTATCGGTTTAGTTTTAAGCTATAGAGACTAATATTATTGCATTGTAATAATTTAAAAAACTCACCTTGCCTGCGTGTTGAACCTGGAACGTCTGCATTTGTAGCAAATCAATCAATCAAACAACCAAAGCAATTTATTTCAACATTAACAATAAAACATCTACATAGGGCTCCCGCCTCCGAAGCCAACCCGATATCCATGCAACAGAGCGCATTTATGGCCCGACGTTTAACCACTCAGCCATTGAGATTCTTAGAATGATTGCTTACAGGCCATAAATTCGTATCAAAAGTTGCAGTATTAATACAATTCTAATATAGGTAGATTATTAATCGATTACACAGCTCCACAAAAAAAAATCGAAAAAATGCTTCCTCTGACCAGACCATGTTTATTTGATGTCTTTGGGGTCGCTGAATCCGAATCCGAGGTCCATTTAACCCCATCACGTCAGGGTTATTCATAACCTCAAAAAATAGGCCCAAAAACCCAATAATCCCTTGAATCTTTAATCCCTTGATTCTTCAACAAAAAAAACCCATAACCCTATAACCCCTGAACCCCCTTCACTCCATAACGCTGTAAAAAAGAGACTTGCACGCCTTTGATCCCAGGAATTCGAGTTAAATGAGTTTCGGTGTAAGAAAGAGTTCATCGAAAGTACATAGCCTCTCGTATCTGAACTTCATACGTTATTTGGGTACTTTGGGTACTAAATTGTCGTGTGTTTGCAATCCAGGGCACCTCCACGTGGTTGACGGCGGGCAACGGAGTCATTCAGTGATCCGGCAGAGACCCTGGTTAACAACATTCAAGCCGTCATGGCAAATACACGGAAAAAATTTACGATGCAGGGAGTCCGATACCCAGTATCGGCGTCTGGTCAGGGTGAGCAAGCGGTCCCGCAGACGTCGTCATCATGTGAACGCAGCTTCGTAGAAGTGGGTTCCTTGGCTTTTACGGAGTATAAAGCTACAAGACATGTTCATGACGATAAAAACAAATCGGACAGCTTCTGTTATGTCTGCGGTTTGTTTTCTCCTCCTAAAATTCGAAAAAAACGTTGACATAACACTGAATTTTCAATGTATAGATTAGTCATTCTTTAAAGTTTTATGGACGACGCTGACGCATCGTTGTGCGATGTGTGCATGATAAAGACATAAGAGGAAGAACTAAAACAAACAATAAAACCTATACATTATATGGATGTCCAGTGGATATTCATCACATGTCCATGAACATACGGACATGAAATGGACCAAAAATGATCACTGTATGGATATCCTGTGCTATATGGGAATTTGGTCTCACTTCCACTTACCTTACTTGCGGTAACAGCACAGTTTTTATTCTACTGTGGTAACGGTACCTGTATTAAATAATCAACAAACACGTACAAACCTATACACATTTCATTTCACATAACGCGATAGAAAATACAGTGGTGGATACCGGATACAAGCAATACAAGTGTCACGAATCACGAGTTCTTACGACCATTTGCCCAGATTATTTATTTGTTATAAAAACTTGTACTTTTTGTATGTACTTAAAATAAACACAAATCGTGTACATAGCACATACTTTTAAATTTATTATTTTTTGCCAGTTATTTCATATTCGTGGTACGTAATTGTATGACGAAAATCTACTAATACGAACCCTGCTCGTAAACAGTATATGCTTCATTTCATATATTTTTTACGGACATAAAAGTATATACAATTTTGCAACATACTTCAGTTTAGTCTGACACCAAGTAACTAAGTATATACTATTATGATATAAAAGAGAATCATACCAAAAAAGTACGTATATTTATAAATCGTAGGTACTAAATACGTACTGTGTGTGTGTGTTATGTGGGACGAATAAATATGTGGACAGTAGCTCTTTGTACAAACTTTTCAGAAACCATTTGCGTAGGTACACTCACTCTAAAAATAGTTTTCGACATCTCTACAGTCGGCGAATTATCGACAATACGCTGTGGCTCTTAAAACAGGCAGGATGGATTCGTATCACATACATAGAAGATATGCGATTCGTACGGAACAAGGTGTTTTGTTTCATACTCCTCACCCGACTTCTGACTTTTCAGAGATTTTTTAATAGCCATAAGCGCTTGGATCCTATTTGGACAGTGTTGCTTGATGGTACACAACACTGTCAGAGTGTGGTGTTGGCGTCTTAGTCCGGCTGCTATACACCGGATATTTGGAGTATAAAATGTCCGTTGTTACATGATTCACCACTCCGGGACAGAGCGAAGAAGCTGTACACCTTATCCGAAGAACATAGGAACCCGCTGATCAGGAGGCAACCAACTAGGCACAAAAGGCCGAAGGTACAGATATTGGACAACGGGTGAGTATACCTAATCTTTCCCTTTTAGATGAACCAACCACAGAAGAGACACGACATACCAACCACCTACCCACAAACCTTGCAGGCACCAGACAGTATACATTCTAATGCTTGTTGTCCCCCCACCTCCGTGCAGAACAAAAGTGCTAAAGAAGCACTTAGGCCTGCACTTTCTCGAGCTACACAGTTCATCCCTCACCACTCCGATGATCCAGATGACAATCTGTTAATTGACACTTTGTGTACCGGCAGTCAATCCCAAGTCACAGAATATCCGCACAGTCCCTGATAGACCGATGACCACCCCCGGGGGTGACAAGCTGGCGAAGAAAAAAGATGAAGACAGAAGAGCGCCAGAAGAGGCCCTAGCCAACAGGGTTCATCAGCCAGGACCCAGGGAGGTTAGCTGAAATCTTCGGCACCGCTCACATTTGTGAGTGTGACCGTTCGTAAAGTAAGCTAACCCACCCTGCACGAGGCCGGTCCAGGTCTACAGCGATGACTAGGGTAAAAAGGCAATAGTCCTGCCTGGCCCTAGCATCCGAGACCGTCATCAAGCCAAATGGATATTGGCGCGGTCCACCACACTCTGGATCCGAGAAGCATGTTGCCTGGCCGACTGTATCTTACCTACGATCTTTTTTACACGCCCCTTAGCTTGCTCGAAATGTTTGACCTCTCGTGGTGGACGAGTTTCTTCGCAGCGTTGTAAACGGCGCAGTTAATCTGCCAGGTGTTTGCATCCTCTGGGAGTTCCTCGTGGATGACCGCGTCCATTCGAGCCAGGTCTTGTGGCTTTAGGGTAGCCCTGGTAAGGCTTACCTGCGTCCTTAGGTCGACTTCGGTGGACTCTTATGAAATGGTTTCCGTCATCTGCTATTTGCCGCGGTGGAAGTACAGCTGACACTTCTTCCTGCTGACGGAGAGACCGTACCACAGTCTACATATACTGTGTCGAAAGCTATTAGAGAAATACTAATTCATCTCTTATAGTTTTTGAAAAATTCCAAAAACCAAAAAGGGCTATTCTGTACAGGAAAAAAGCAAATTTTTTACTTTCTCACCCCTCAAAGTGAGGAAGTTATGTATTCGTGAAAACAATTTTGAAAATTTTTATTGTATTTCTGGACGAATCTCGACGAATTATGACGATACACAAAATTTTAGACAGAAAAAATTTTCTGTCTGTGTCATATATGTGTGTCTGTGTGGTTCGCGATAGCAGCTAGAGTTTTTGAGATAAAGCTTTCAAATTTGGTACACACATTCTAGAGATCAAGGAAGAGATTTGAGTTCGTCGATGAGCAAAATCGGTCCCAATGTCTAAAAAAATATATTAGTGACATTCCACCAATGTGACTTTTTTAAAACGTCAAAATGTGACTTTTTTGTAATGGCACAAAATGTAACTTTTTTTTGAAACGTCGAAAATTACTCCACCACATGTCAAGTTTTACTACGGTGAGGAAGTTCTGATCCCCAAGTAATTGGCAGCGGTTTTTTTTATAAAATGATATTCAAAATAAATAATGTGATTAATAAAAAAAACATATTTTTTATATTCATCGCCCAATACCTAAGGAGAAAATGAATTACTTGAAGTGAATTAAGCTGTTCCCTGATAAAAAAAACAAAAATATTAGACATTTTTCATTTATTGTTTTTAAAAAAAATAAATAACAAATAAACAACACATACTGCTGTGATAAATACTAAAATGTTGAAGGTTAATAATTGAAATTTAAATCTAAAATCTAATCTAGAAATAATATTTTATCTTGTAATATTAAATCAGAAATATGTCACTGATTAAATTGAGGATTTGTGAGTTTGTGACGCAATCTTCCGCTCTTCACACGAGCAGAAGTGTCACTTTGACGCCCAACACTACGGCTATGCTCACGGTACGGATATCTCGGGCGCCAGTTTCTAGTGCAGAAACACCACTTTACTCTATCGCCGGGACGATAGAGGCCGGGCAACTACAGTGAAGAAACGGAAAAGCCAGGGGGTCGGGAAAAGGTAAACTTACACACTACAGTTAATGAAACGACTATCATTCAATATATTTACATTTATTCTACACACTAATTATTTACACTATATATACATCTTAGTAACTAGCCTACGGCTAACGGTTCTTACACTACTAGGTTATTTACAACTTATACTACAAGGCGGGCGGGGACAGTAAGCGGGCGTACATACGATGATACAGTGATTAAGCAGTGAAAAAGGTGACCAACAATAATGAATCGGCCATAAGCAGACGACAGACGTATACCAGGAAGGGAAGCAAGCGGTAATACAAGCACACTATGACTATGACTTACTATGGCTTTTATTTGTTAGGAACATACTCTGATCAGTGACCAGATCTCTCTCTATTGGAACGCACTACAAAGTTTAGGTTGGCACTAGTATATATAGAAAATATGTAAGATGGACGAGGGGCTTGAATGTGTAGTAATAAATAAAGTTTATGGTGTGTTAAATCCAAGTCAATTAATATAAAGATTCTCATTATTTACTATGGCTTAGCTAATAGATGGTTCCTGACTTATGATATGCCGAATCTAGTACCTCCAAGTCATCCTGCAGAATATGAAGTGCTCAGGTAGCCTGGAGGACGCCCGGTAGTTAGCGGTGACGGTTTGGGGGGAAGGAGTGGCAAGCCTAACGGGTTGGAAATTTAAAGAGACTACGGTAATGTCAAACTGAAATAATCATACCTCCAAGTCACCCTGCAGAATATGACGTGTTCAGGTAGCCTGGAGGACACCCTGTTAACGCGGTTACGATTCTAGTACCTCCAAGTCACCCTGCAGAATATGACGTGCTCAGGTAGCCTGGAGGACACCCTGTATAACGCGGTTACGATTCTAGTACCTCCAAGTCACCCTGCAGAATATGACGTGCTCAGGTAGCCTGGAGGACACCCTATATAACGCGGTTACGGCTTTACGCTTGCCGATTCCACGGATGCGGATGGGGCGGTCGCGTTTTACAAACTCTAAACAATTTCCGGAAAATACACACCAGCCAAGTAATACCTTTTATTTACCAAACCTTTATTTATCAAACCTTGATGCCTACTTCCGTATCCTGTGGCTGCTTCCTCTCTGGCTTTACGGAGCGCTCGGCGTCGGCACGTCTGGTAGGTACTGGCGGTAGTAACGGACTCTCGTTGACGCTTATGCTGGTCGGCGTGGTTCTTCGGTCAGCGGCCAGACGGTAGGTAACTAACTTGTTTGTTTCCAATCTCGGGGTCCTTCACTTTGTGCGGGCACAGGAGTGCCGGGGACAATATGCGCGATTCGCGTTTCGCGATTTACGTACTGTCTGCGAGCTCAGCATAGTTGAATGTTTATTCAACCGGATTACTACTACATATCTTACAAATATTAATTATACTATTATTAATGAGCAACTGACAATACCACATTTAAGGGCGCGGTACTAAAATGTTTAAAATAGTATTTTGAATCAGGCAAATAGCACCTAGTTACATATTTTAATTCTATAAAATCATCACTTCGTTACACCTAGTTACATATTTTAATTCTATAAAATAAACACTTCGTTACAGGTTATGGTATGAAAATTCCCGTTTTATTATACATATACTAATATATTTTTCATTCTGAAGCTGGGTACCAATTACATGTCTTGAATAGTTTATTTCAGAAGATAACACACTTTTTTTTCTGTCGATAGGTTTCATAAGCATATTTATCTTCCGTCAGTTCCCACTGTTTCAATAACTTTACATACTCCATATTTCACTAGCACAAAACATGCACATCTAACAAGATGAAATTGAAGACTGAAAGCACAGAACAGAAAAAGAACTGAAAGCACAGAACAGAAAAAGACTGAAAGCGGGAACGCAAATCAAGTCAAGAATATACAGAGCCCTCGCTGGGTTTCGCGCTTACGGAAATACCCGAAGAACGCTTGTTTTTTAAAGTTAATTGATGTTTGGTGACTGAATAGAATATTTAATGTTAGGAAACTGTTAACTAAATACAAAATGTTTGTAGACTTACTACTATAATAAAAAAGTCATGCACTTTTTAATTGCTAAAAAAATGTGAATATTCGTGATAAGAAAACTGGTGACTATTAAGAAGTCAAATATTAACACAAGTGTTCACTTTATATTGGGACTATTTAATTACTTATTAGGGATTATTTGCTTGTCAGAATTCTAATTTTATTTGTTACAAGTAACATTTCTTAATAACAAACTAGATACTAATCTTAATTAAAAATGTGTCAGATTCACACCACAGAACAGAAAAAGCATTCACACTGCTTACTTGGTATGTTTTCTCAGTGTCGCCAATATTTACTCTATAGACATTTTTACCTGATATTGTTCGCTAATGGACAACAACGGTATCGGGTTGTCATTAATGTCATCATATTTTACTCAAAACTCAGAACTAAACATTTATACTCTCGCTCCAGACGAGGTGTAAGTATTGCAGCTTTGGGTAAAATTACGATACGTAGACCGCTGTGCTGTCAACTGACAAAGTTAGGTTATAAAATGATAATTTTCATTATAAATTAAAAGAAATGGTAAGTAAATAACTTACTAATTGTTCTTACACGCACAGAACTTTACCTACATACATTTTGTCACTGAAAGCCGTTCGCAAGTTGCGATTCTCAGCGAGATCACAGTTGAACCAGAGGTCTCTGGTTGAACTAACTTGCTTGATGACGTCATTCGAGTAATAGTCTCAACTAATGAGTGTGTTCGCTGTTGCTACCATAAGTTCTGATTTTACTCTAAGTACGTAATTTGTTTTGAGATAATAAATTACCTATACTAGGTGTAAATAATCTCAAATAAAAATTCCACAAATAAAAGAAAAAAAAATCAAAGGGCCGAGAAGGAAGAAATTACCATGTTGCAAAATTTGCAGAGCCTCCATGCTCTATTTTGATTTTTTTGACTACAGAATCCATCTTTTTTTCCCAACTCGTCGGAAAATTTACATTTGCGACGGGACATGCTGCTAATGAATGCTACTTTGTATTCTGCTCTATGTACTCTATTCTGTATCAAGATCTAAGCAATTAACTATTTAAATAACGAAATGAGTATCTGAAAAATAAGTTATAATCTTACTTATGATATCGTGATAATTAGGTTGTTATTAAATATTAGAGAATTCTACACCTACACTAGAATTTTTTCTGTACTTAGACCTCATCTGTGAAGTACCGAATGCGAAATATGAAGTAGATTTTAATACAGAAAATTAAAAGCATCTGTCAAGATAAACTTATTTATGATATAGTCAGAGGGGTTCAGAGACAACACCTCTGGAGGGTTGTCTCTCATATAGTTCACTAAATATTTCACAGATAGTGTTGAATCCTTTGTCTCATGAGAACAATTTTTGAGTCAATTTATTTTGTTGACCTGAGTTTGTTGTTTTTAATCGAAAAAGAGTACATTTGATCTTAAAACAGAAAAGTGAGAGTACTTAATTGTAGCTCCAAAATAATACATGTACTCAAAGGGTACGGTTTGGTTATACCGGGTGTCCCAGCCTCGCGTCGGCCAAATGTCCTGGCTCTCTTATAAGAGATATCGAAAAATTTCAAAAACGGGGTGATAGAGGGCGCAAAGGTACATAGTCTAAAAATATTTTGAAATATACAGGGTGATCCATTGAGGCGTGACGACATAAACTTATGTTTTTTTAAATGGAACACTAGGTATATTATTACATATTTGAATTCTACTTTTAAAGACGACTCAAGCGATATGCCACTTGATGGGTCTGCGATGGGTCGGTACCATAATATGGGTGAGTTTGTACCAAAAACATGCCAACTTTGTGAGCTCACTGTGACGTAATGGAAGGACATTTTGAGATCTAGATTATGTCAAAAATTGTCAAACACCCTGTAGTTTACGCTACTTTTATCGGATCTAACGAAATCGGTCATTTTATACCGGATGAGTCAGGAAACGCCAAAACTACTTTTTTCTCATTTTTTTCAAATGGAACGCCCTGTATATTATGATACCATAGGAAAGCCCTTTGAAAGAGCTTTCCACTGATATAAAGGTTCAAGGGTCTATCTATCATGGGTGCCAAGAATTTGATGGCAAATTGGCACAATTCGAGGTTTATTAAAAAATTACGCTCAATTTTCAATTGTTTTGTGAATTTTCGCTGAAATCGGCGCTTTTCAGTAAGAAAATTTCAAAAATAATTATCCTTATACTCGGAGAAAAATACCGTACTTCAGTGCATAAAAATACTTAAGTATAAAATAGTCAACGCCTGATAAATTTAATTTTTTTTTTTCTGAAATGCGTGTATAAATTCATGTCATGACAAGTCTTTTCTAGCCCGACGTAATTTTGTCGCGAAATGATTTATTATTTTAGAACGGTGCTTAATAAAACGTAGCTTTTCGTAGTATTTTTTTCTCAGCTTTAAAATGGTGTAATTCATTCTTCTAAAATAAGACCAAAAAATATTTTTATTTTCAATTCAATGAAAGATAGTAAAATTTTTGTTAAGTTTGGAAAGCTGTTGTTCCACGTACTATCATGAAAGAATAAATAAAAAAAATTGTAGAGAATCTCAAATTGCTTCCAACTTTCAATTTATCGAAATAAATTCAAAAAAATCAAGTAGGTACCTGTCATAAAAGTACCAGTCTTGTCAATAATTTACTTTATTGTTGTAAAATTTCGAATGTTGATATTTTTCTTAGTATAAACGAACGAGTAACAATGAAATTCACCCAACAAGAGTTAACTGATATGATATATTGTTTGGGAGAAGCTGATAGGAATTGCTTATTGGCATCAAGGATTTATGGAATGAAATACCCCGAGAGACGAACTCCTGATCCCAACTCATTCAAAAACTTGAGAGAAAGATTTGAGGACACTGGTAATGTGTGTTATACCAAAAGAAAATTGAGGAACATGGTTGTAAATAATGAAGAACACGAATTGACAGTTTTGCTTCACGTGCAAGAGAATCCTCACATAAGTTGTCGTGAAATTGAACAACAAACCGATGTAAGTAAAACTTCTGTAAATCGTATCATCAATAAATACAAATATCACCCCTATCACATTCAACTACACCAAGACCTTTATGGGGAAGATTTTCAAAAATCGTATTAATTTCTGCAATGCTAAATAAAATTAACGAAGATGCCCAATTTTTATCAAAGGTTTTATTTACCGATGAAGCTACCTTTCGCAGTAATGGGACAGTAAATCGCTATAACATGCATTATTATGCGACTGAAAACCCGCACTGGGTCAGGCAAGTGGATCACCAAAATCGATGGTCAATTAATGTATGGGGTGGTATATTAGACAACTATGTCATTGGACCGTGGTTTTTTGAGGATGGGGCATTAAATGGCCGAAGATATCACAATTTCTTGCGTTTGAATTTAGAGGGGCTGCTTCAAGATGTAGATGAAGACGTTAGAGAGAACATGTGGTTCCAGCACGACGGTGCACCCCCACATAACCATCGAATAGTAAAAGATTTTTTTAACTAATTGGATAGGGGAACAATGGATTGGTCGTGGAGGACCCATAAAATGGCCGGCACGGTCTCCAGACCTAACTCCTTTGGATTTTTTCCTATGGGGTTATGTGAAGCAGGAGGTCTACAGGGTGAGGCCCACAACCAGGGAGGATATGCAGGAAAGAATCGCTGCAACATTTCGCAATGTCTCAATAGCTACACTAGCCGATGTTCGAAGAACAACTGAAAATCGTTTACAACTGTGTATCAGGGAGAATGGGAACATTTTTGAACATTTAGTTTAATTTTCAGTGCTTCCACCCAGTTTCTTTCCAAATAAAGTTTTCGTTTCCTCTCTTTCTTGATTTTTTTTTTGTCTGCAGAGAACTATCATGGTGCAGATAAGTTGATATCATTATTTTCGAAATTGTCTTACTGAAAAGAGCCGATTTCAGCGAAAATTCACAAAACAATTGAAAATTGAGCGTAATTTTTTAATAAACCTCGAATTGTGCACCTTGCCTTCAAATTCTTGGCACCCATGATAGATAGACCCTTGAACCTTTATATCAGTGGAAAGCTCTTTCAAAGGGCTTTCCTTTGGATTCATAATATACAGGGCGTTCCATTTGAAAAAAATGAGAAAAAAGTAGTTTTGGCGTTTCCTGACTCACCCGGTATAAAATGACCGATTTCGTTAGATCCGATAAAAGTAGCGTAAACTACAGGGTGTTTGACAATTTTTGACATAATCTAGATCTCAAAATGTTCTTCCATTACGTCACAGTGAGCTCACAAAGTTGGCATGTTTCTGGTACAAACTCACCCATATCATGGTACCGACCCATCGCAGACCCATCAAGTGGCATATCGTTTGAGTCTTCTTTAAAAGGAGAATTCAAATATGTATTAATATACCTAGTGTTCCATTTAAAAAAACATAAGTTTATGTCGTCGCGCCTAAATGGATCACCCTGTATATTTAAAAATATTTTTAAACTATGCACGTTTGCGCCCTCTATCACCCCGTTTTTGAAATTTTTCGATATCTCTTATAAGAGAGCCAGGACATTTGGCCGACGCGAGGCTGGGACACCCGGTATATGATTTGTTTTCTAATATCAACAATGTTTACCCATCAAGTCATACCACAATACAACGCCAAGTTTTGTATCGTGGTTGGTTTGTTCTTCATTTTAAGGCGTTTTCATATGTCAATGTATATAACGATACAATGCGACATAACACTATGTTGTACAATGGTAGGAACTGGCTATACGCTTTTGGTAAGGGCCCTCCGACCTGTCTCTGACCCCCATCCGCTTGAAGGTCGGTCGTGAGGGGCCCTTCCTCTGAGATTGTACGTAACCAAGGGTTTTGGATACCAGAGTGGGTAGCCTTGGTATCCAAGGTCAACATCTGTTAGGTACAGTTGCCTCTACCTGTCCAGGGTGAACCGTGAGGAGGTTGCCAGTCCGAATTTTGCACCCCTCGCCTCATTATTATTATTCTGAAGAAGTGCTACTGTTTGGTTTTGTATGGCAGTAAATGTGTCGGTGATGATTGACGAAATTATAAATTATAAAAAAGTTCAAAATGTCAACATTTTGGCGAATGCTATCTGCAGCTTTTTGCACTCTGGCTCGTACTGATTACACCAGTTGTTTTAGGTGCCCCCCATAAATAAAAATCGCACGGTTTTTTTTATCATTTATATAACGACGGTCTATTTCCGCTATTAAGACCAATCACCGACGCCAGAAGAAGAGCTACCCCCCAACTCTAAATTTTGCCGAACCTCTTCTCTGTCGAAAAGTAAGGATTTTTTTTACTTGGCTAACATTTAATAGACAAGGGACCAACTGCTTTACATCCCTTCCGAAGGATGGTGTATCACCTACACAACTCTCGCCTAAGATTGCATAGCTTCTGTGTTTACGATGATATATAAACCGCTAAAGACGGGTTCAGGTCGCGCCGAATTTCACTTGATACCAACAAATTACTTACTGCGACTACCGCTGCTTAACTTTTGAATCGAATACTACTACTGTTAAAGCAGATCTATGCTAGTTCCCCAGTTTTTTGTTGTATATTATTTGTTTATCTGCAGTATTTTTTGTGTGTGATACTAAATTTAAGCAGATTATATGGATCTTGTATTCTAGCTGGGAAAATCAGTGGAGAGTGTCGTACCTATTAATGTATACCTTTCTGTATGATTCACTATGTAAATCGACTTCTTGAAGAATTACATAATATTTTATTATTAAACTTGCAGAAAAAACTTCAGATTGGAAAAAAAAACCATTTTAAATACATATTTTTTTATTTGCCATATAACTAATATACTAAATATCAGTGTTGCTTAAGCAGATTTTAGCTATAAACATCTGTTTTAGTTTGTAAATACTGTTAAGTTCAAAATTCAAACATAGAACCTATTCAATATATCCATGACACTTCTTTTATGTCTAAAATCTGTAAGATTTAACTAAGAAATTATGTAAGTATTATGTACAAATAAATAAGCTTCCCGATTTCAAATATATTCTATACAAAATGATGGGCAGTGAAGGCAAGTGTTCAAAAGAAATATTACAACAAAATAGATTTACAGAATATTCGAGTTTTACATAAAAAAAATAAAAATATATACAACTTAAAAATAGGAAAATTTAAATGTAAACAGTTTGTCAGATATAATTACTATCTTCCCCTACAAATTTTGATATAGACCAAATATTTAAATAGGTGATAACCAATAAGTGTGTTCCTTTGGATAAGACTGACATTTTATACTACCCATCATTTTCATTTATTATTTATTCTGCTACATACAGTGCTATAATAAAAAAAAATGTGCTACCACTGAAAATTGGAACGCCCTGTGTACAACTTCACCTGTTTGACCGAGAGTGTTTTATTTCCATTATAACTTAGTTTTCTAGAATAAACCGATGCTTAAACAAAATGATAGGTAGTAAGAAACTATTTTTAAAGGTCTAGATACCCTGAAGTGGGTTGGAACCTTTGATGTCAAGATATCACTGACATAGTTTTCCACAAAATACCCAAAACACCATAAACTGCATTCAACAGGAGTTTCGCCAACCAAGTTGCCATAACTTGGAGATGACAAATTGACAGTTCTAATCATCTCCAGATGATATCAACTTGGTTGGCGAAACGAGCATCGAGTGCGGTATATGGTGTTTTGTGGTAAATTACGTCAGTGATGATCTTGATAAGTAAATGTCGACCTTTTTAAAACTAAGCAAAATAATATCACAAGCACTAGTGAATGTAGCTGTTTAAATATAATGTCAAACTGCCTGATGGTAAAAAAAGTAGCATTCAATCTAAAAATCAGACAATAATCTGGAAAAATGGCTATTTTGAGGACCCACTTTATTGTGATTCGACTGGTCGAAACAAAAAATTCTTGTGATAGTAATTATTTTTTGACCAATCCACTCCAGCATTTCACTAAAGCCTGCCATATCAGAGATCTATCTGGTCCCCGATTAAATATTTAAAGCTTAGGAGCATGTAGAGCAAGACAAATAATGACGAAAATCTAGTTAAAGTTTTTTAAAATGCTACCTAAGGAAGCTACAGCCTCTTAACAGTGGGTCTGAGAATGATTTTTATTAGATATCTCCGAAACCATCTAAGGATCAAATAACGAAATTTTGTACAGCCACTAAGCTTTTTGTGTTTTAACAATACGGAATTACAATCATATGAAAATATTATTTAGGAGTGTGTCAAAGTGGTGTATAAATATGACCCCAACTTTTTTTGCATGTCCTTTTAATTTTTTGACAAGAAATGATGAGTTTTCGGTATTTTTACTCTTGTTGAACTTCGATAGGGATAAAATAGATTTGAAAACTTTATTACATTCTCTAAGATGTATTGCAGTGGATTGAATCCTACCTCTTAACTCGCAAAAAAAAACAACTTCTAAATAACTAAAATCATTTGAAAAGACAGAATGTAAAAATCGCTCCACTACAATGCATTTTTAGAGCATGTAATGAAGTTTTCAAATCGAATTTACCCAAAAACGGTGTGTCCTATCGGAGTTCAATAAGAGTACTTTTTGTTGTAAAAACTCAGAATTTCATAATTTCATGTCAAAAAAAAAAAAAAAAAAGACGTACAATTATGTTGGGGTCATATTTACCCACTGCACCCAGAGTTAGACACATCCCTGAATAAAATTTTCAGAGGATTAAGATTTTATATTGTTAAGCATAAAAATGTTAGTAGCTGTACACAATTTCATTTTTAGTTTTTAAACAGTTTGCGAGATATAAAATAAAAAACATTCTCAGGGGCTCATCGTTAAGGGGGATGTAGCTCTCTTAGGAAGCAATCTAGAAAATAATTTTTTTGTCATTATCTGACTTGTTCTACATGTTCCTAAGTTTTGAGTACTTATTTCGAAGACACCTATGGAATTATTAAATAGTTTTGAAAAAATTTTTAGATCTACAAGCACTAGAGAATAATTTCTTGTACCACTCCTATAACAAACCATGTGATTACATTCAAATTAATCGTATAACAAATTTGACCAACTCCCTCTGTTGAAACAGTAATTATGCATCTCAATAGATGGCATTGGTCAAACTCGTTTTATGACTGGTTTGATATACAGGGTTTACCTTTAAAACTTCAAGAATCGATAGAACCTGATGATAACGGCAATTTACTATACAAACATATCAAAAACCATTTGTTTTTGACATACAGAGCGTTATTATTTTTTATAACATCAAATGACATTTCATGCTACTGCAACTTTTAGATACACTACTACTAATTTATATACAGATTAATAAAATATTAAATATTGTTCATAAACATATTACAGCAAATTAAACTAGATATTAATTTCTGGATCACATCCAATTTTAACGAGTGGGGGAGGGGGTGAATGAAGACATTTTACACCATGTGATATGTGACACATTTTACGTTTGTCGTAATTTTTTAAAATGGTAAATAATATATTGAAGAGCAACTACCTAGGATTTGTAAATATTTCATATCAAAACTATTAATATAGTGATATTAATACCTCAGCTTGTGAAAATACTAATGCTATCCGAGTAATGTTACATATATTTATTCAAGACTAGTAATTCCGGTTAAAAGTTTATTTAGTTTCTTTTTTTTTAATAAATTTTTATACACTATGTTATTTTACTATATTAAGATTATAAATTAATGTTAAATCCTTTTATATTGATTACCTCTAAGAAGGGAGAGGGAAATATTCCACCAGATTAACTACCATAGTTTAAGAAAAACTTTATTTTTATATTTGCTGTCCCCCCTCGCCCTTTTAAAGCCAGAGTCGCTCTAAAATAAGAAAGGGACACTTGTCCCTTTTCGATAAGCTTTGGGGTCCAGTTTTAGGTGAATATTGAACTGAAACCTTTTATTTGGTATACGATTCAAGTTAAATATTCTACGATAAAATTTTTTGGGAAAATAATCGTTTAAAAGATTACCATTGAAAAATTAGAAAATGACATTGATTTTAAAATGGATGAGTAAATTTTGAGAATTCTGACCAATATAAAATTTTCAGCAAAAATAAAATTTCAAGCGTTCAATTAGTTATCACAAAGTGTTGTGTTGCGCATATATTTATAGAATATATTATTTCGTCTACTTAGTATTTTAAAATGAATAATGTTTGGGTACATGAATAAATACTGACGTGTTCAATTTTCCCTCCTGTAAATGTTAACATTAAACACACTAAGTAACAAACTAACTTACAGCGCATCGTCTCAGTTCTACAAGCTTTTTTCTAACGACACATTACAAAAAGACCTCTGCAAAATATTTTTGTTGTTACAGAAACATCACGGTTTAATTAAATCAGATTTGGAATATATGCAATTATAAGTATTCCCTTACATTTCATAAGTAATATTTCAAAATATATTTTGTAGGTAGTAAACTTATATATAAATACCCTGAAAAGTCAATTAAAATTATATAATTAAATTAATATTAATTTCACCAATCAAATTAATCTCTTAAATGTTGACATACAAAGGGTCTTTGCCCCAACACAAAAATCTCTAATTAAAGATATCACTTATAATATATACATTATCACTAGGGCCCACATCTAAATATTACATGAAGATAATATATCTTAAATATTGCACCAAACTTCTGCCATCAAACTCCAACTCCATAAAATCGTTCATCCATCGTTCTACAGTACTTTGAGTGAGAAGTGGACGCAATACTTTTAAAATGTTTCATGACAATATTCTTAACGGAATATTCGGATCTGGGCTCTAATTATCACTTATTTTAACACCTACTTTTACACAAATAAGTAGTAATATTTTGTACCTAAACAGGATTATAGAAGAACAAGCAAAATCAATGTCCAGTGAAAATTACTCATAAAATAAGTTCTGTTCTTCGCTAATCCAGCTTGATACCATTTAAAAAACTAACAGTATATACATCAAGTGTGGTGGCCAGAGAAATTTAGTTATGCTGTATGGGCACACCATTTTTACATTTTTTTCTCAAATTTTAATCACATTCTGTTCTTGTAAAACTGCTTCATTCGAGTATCGAGTACCATGTCTTAAAGTATCATTTGGGTCCCATTCTACAATATAAGATACAGACAACCTAAATTTCACTAGCCACCACTGTAAGGTTATGTTATGAAATGAATATTATAAAAATGCAAAAATTTCAGAAATTTAAAAAAATTTTAATTTTACTATATACAGTGTGTTCCACTAAGATGCAAACACCTCAACAACCGTTATTTTTGACTGTATACCCAAATTTTTTTTTGTGAGCTGTAGAATTTTAAAAGATGTATCGTCTCAAAAATAACCCCAAAATTAAGAAATTCATACACTTTTCTTATTAAAGTTTTATTAAGAGTTGTTTTGATCACTCCAAAAAGGCCAGTCAATATTTGTTAAAAAAAAAAGAAACAAATTTTCAGTTAAAATTTTCAAGTTTATGCGCCCAAGATTTCGCGACTTCTTATAACTGCGACGATAAGCAAGTAGTAATGTGCCTAAAAAAGTTTATGTGCTTTTGAGTGTTTTAACAGAAAAATATTTCCCAAATTTCAAATTTCGTTTTTTGAAGTGATTCTAACCATCTTTTCTTAACCAAATTTTTTTTAAAAATCTGTGAAGATATACTCGTATCTTTCAGAATGTTATAATCCATAAACAAATTTTTGAATGTTATACAAAATAATGAAGTTAATTGAGGAGTTTCCACACTGCGTACACACAGGGCCATAACGAGTAAATGTCCTTTTCTGAAATAACTACATTATCAATTTTTTTTACAGAATCCAAATTTCCAGTCAAAAAACAATTGAGCATTGCGTTTAAAAAATATGACATCATACTTTGTTATTTAAAATAGAACGAACACCCTGTATATTTTAAATTAAAATAATTCAATTTTTCTTTTTTGATCTCAAAAATACCAATATGTTGCCTTAACTTATTTTTTGAAAATTGTGAATTTTGCCTTTGAAAACAAGGATTAACCATGCCAGATACTGATTTTTGATAAACATTACTTTAACAAGTAAACTGCATCTTTATTTCAGATATGCAGCTATTTTGTTTTCAAAAAATACAAATTTCTCAAAAATGCGGAAAACCGAATTATTTTAAAATAAAACAAAGATGTTATATTTCTCAAATATGATGTGCAACTAGTTTTTCTGATTCAAAATTTGGATTCAGCAAAAAAACGTAGTTAACTGAAATTATTTAAAAAAAGGATATTTTGGCGTTTAGTTTTACACTTTCAGACTTTCCCCAAAACCTTACGACACCAACAATGAATAAGCAGAAAAATTATCATTAAATATACTTCCCGTCACTCTATAACCTACCTAGACGCTATATAAACAATTAAATAAACTAAAAAATTACAGCTATCAAACAAAAAAAAATTAATTAAATAAAAGGTTCTTTGTTTCGTATTTAAACATATGTACATTGTACATTACAAGAATGCTATCCACTCATTTTAATAAGAAGTAGTAAGAAAATAGAAAAATTATAAATATAACAACAGAATAGTGTTTGTCCCAAAAGCAACCATTTTAAATCCAAACGATTTGCATACAATTTAGTTTTTATAACATAATTGAGAATTATATTTAAAATTATTTTGCTCAATTCCATTGCGTAATACACGCACAGCCAGATCATGTATTTATATAAACAAATAGGATATTCATATTTGCTACAAATTTCTAAAGCTTGCAGTTATTACTGAAGCTGCTGTTAACATCAAAAACTAAACCCAGGATTCACACAAACCTATAGTTCTCCACCAGTACAAAATGAATTTAAAAAGCATTTACAGCATTTAAATATCCGTTAGTTTCAGCTTTCAGATTTAAATGCTGAAATATAAACTAATAAGACAAGAAAAATCTTTCTCACCTCTTATATTTCAGCTAGAACGATTCAAATAACATTATGGCATACGAAATTAAACCAAACAAAACCTATACTGTTGTTTTCTCCTCAGTTCACTATTCCCAAAACATTTTGTTTTAACGCTTTTGGGGTGGTATGTAGAAAATATGTCTTGCAGATATCATTCACATTTTCTGGAACATATCGCAAGTCACTCGACTTTGCATTGCTTATTACAAAAATAAACAATTTTTGTATAAATTTTCAGCCACATCTTGACTATTGAGAAAAATGAGTGTATAGCATATTTAACAATTCAAATATATATATATATATATATATATATATATATATATATATATATATATATATATATATATATATATATATATATATATATATATATATATATATATATATATATATATAAAAAATATAAAAAGAATTCTATATCAAAATATTACTTAAAATATGCAACATAGTACCTTTCTTGGACAAAGAAATATGACCACTAATTAAATAAATACTTATTATTCTTCCCACATTAATGCAGTTTAAGATATTTTTCAGAAATAATTCCATCAGTCTATTTGTCTATTATTTTTAGGAAAAAACAAAAAACTAACACAAAATATTAAATTGAACTATGACAAGGTGTTAATTTATGTTAATTACTAAACATACCATATCTGGAACTTTTGAAGAAAAATAAAGGATTTCGATAATAATATTTTACAAACACAATATTTTCTTTCTGCTTACATTTGAGGATCACATAGCTTAAGCTTAAAAATGTTGTTTCAGGTACATATTTTTATTTTCTATTACATTTTTTTAAGCCAGAAAAGTTGCACAAATTTCTAATCACATTGTGTTTGTGAATTCATAAAATTCCGTATCCTTTATTTTTTTTCCACTTAAAATAAAACAAAGTTTACTTATTATCATAAAGGAAATAAAAAAATCAATAATATCTCATATATACACAAATCTCACTTGTTTAAATGAAATATTTTCTCAAAATTTTTCTACGTCGATAACAAATAGCTGTTATGTATGTCTTTTTTCAAATGTTTTCAGACTAGAATTAATCCATTTTTATTTCACCTGAAAAAAAATACCATGATTTAAAATGTTTGCCATAATGAACAAGCAGCGCCCTTTTTTTAATACCACAAAGTTATATGTATACATATATACAGTTTTAGTTCATCTAGTGCTAAATTGAAAATATACAAAAAACGACTGATTAAAAAAATTGGTATATTCTAATAATTCTTTATAATTAGTGCTTGGATGGTAGGTATCATTCCATTGACAGCTTTTATGCAGACATATTATATTGTAAATACCTACTGAAACATTCCCAAACAACACATGATAATGTGAATTTTATTTCATTTTAAAATGTTAATACATAAACTAGTTTTATCGGAAAACGTACTATATTGCGGTTAGAAGGTGGTGAATGTTTTAGTGGGTACACTGGACGAAAATTATTTCACAGGTTCAACAAGCATTTAGGGATTCACTGTTCCGTATTATTTGAATCCTGCCAAATTTGTACTAATTTTAATACCAAATACATAGGTGTAAAATATATTCTGAATTATTCATTTTTAATATTCCTACTCCTACTCCACAAACAGCTCCCACCACCAAATTTAGTTTGTATATTATATTGTCAAAATTGATTAATCTCTTTCAAAATTTGATCTTTTATTAACATTAACTTGACATTAAAAGCAGATATCATTAACTAGTTAATTACAAAATAACCAATGCTAGACGCACTCTAACCGTGGCAATCCAATTTTCTTTCAATCTATTTCAATATACAAAATAAAAACTCACCTGCCTAGATCTGAACTTGCTTTTAATTGAAACACATTTATCTTCTTATACCGGGCATATGTCTTTAATTGCTTCTTCAACACTGGTTTCCTTATTTTAATAATTTTAGGCTCTTCCGCCACTTTCCTCTTTATAGCTCTGCCTAATATCATTAGTTTTATTGGCTCTGGTATTTCGTCTATTTCATACATGGCATCATGCGGACTGGTGCCAAAGAAATTTTTTAACTTTGTGTCGGCTCTATAGCTCAACAAAAGTTGAACTATTTCATCTAAAAAAAAAAAGAACAAAACAAAAAATTACACCAAAGAATTATATTTCGGTGATGATTCGCTAAAAATTAATGATTAGTAGTTACTTACAGTTGTGATTTTCAGCTGCGTGAAAGAGGGCCGTTCTTCCAGATTTACGATCCCTAACATTTACATCAGCATCATAATGCAACAAAAGGTTAGCACATTCTTGAAATTGATTAATACAACAGATCATCAAAGGCGTCAAACCTATAGAGGAAAAATAAAGAATAAAAAAATAATATTATTATTACATATTAGGAATAACAATATATCTCTTTACGTTACCTTCTGCATTATAATGATCCAAACTGAAGCCACGTTCTTCAGCAGTTTTTAAGATGATGTCTAACATTTCCTTTCTCCGAAATTCCGCTGCAAGATGCAATATGTTATTACCTTCCGTGTCTGTAACTTCTAAACTCGCACCATTCGTTAACAACAATTTTACTATTTCTGGATTGGAATCGTTAAAGATGGCTAGTTGCAGAGCAGACTACAAAAAATATTTAAAATTTATCATTAGTTCATATTTTGGACTGCTTAAACAACTATAAAGAAATAAAGAGAAAACTAAGGTACGACATTAATCTTGCCCACCAACAGTACTTAGAATCCATAGAACAAAATATTAACAATGACTCTGCTAAGTTTTGGTCATACATCAATTCAAAAAAAAAGTAATGACTGTATACCATGAGTTATGTATTATAATAACTTAGAGTACGAGAACCATAAAGATATATCTGAAGCGTTTGCTAATCATTTTTCCAGCGTTTATACCAGTGATACTAAAAATACTGATATAAACATTCCGGAAAACATAAATATGAACTCTGCAAATATTAATAACATATCTAGAGAAGACATTCTTGAAGCTATCAATAAGATTAGATCTAAAAAATCTATGGGAGTTGATAAAATTCCATGTTATGTCGTAAAGGGTTTAAAAGAGTTTTTTTATCGAACCTTTACATTTTATATTAAATCTATCTCTAAAAACCCAAACTTTTCCTGACCCGTAGAAAATAGGCAAAATCTGCCCAATATTCAAAAAAGGAGCCAAAACCCATGTAGAAAATAACCGTCTTATGGTTATCCTATCCCGTTTTGCTAAAATATATATAATAATACATAAATATATATCTTTACATGTAGCACCTCATATATCACAATATCAACACGGGTTTATGCCGCAAAGAACTACTAACACTAATCTTGCTATTTTTTCTTCTATCATACATAAAGCCTTTGAACATTTCTGTCAAGTGGATGTTATCTACACTGATTTTTCAAAGGCTTTTGATAAAGTTAACCATCATATTCTATTGTCTAAGCTAAATGCATGTGTGGTTTTTCAGAACAACTCATAAAAACTATTAAATTCTTATCAAATCGTCCATTATTTGTTGTCAACAGTAACAGCGAGTCCAAGACATTTTTTGCCACCTCGGGCGTCCCACAAGGAAGCAACCTGGGCCTGTTGAAATGTTGGATCTCGGAAATTCTAATGGATACAAAACTACACTACAATAACCATATTAATTTGATAGTAAGTAGTACTTTACAGACAGTGGGATTTATTTATAGGAACTGTAAAGAAATCAAAAATACTAAAATAATATTAACATTATACTATAGTTTTGTTCGTAGCAAACTAGACTATTGTGCAGTCAGTATGATCTCCTTATTACAATCGAAGTTCAAAAAAAGTTGTTGAAATTCACTTACTATAAGGAGCATGGGATATATCTAATCTACATCAGTTATGATGATTTGTTAGGAAAATATAAACTAATATCTTTACAAGAGACGAATTATAATAGACATGAGGTTTCTGTATAAAATCTGCAACAATTTAACTGACTGTATATACCTATTGTATGAAATATACTTTAAAGTGCCTGACAAGAGAACTAGAAAAAGCCTAACGTCTCATATAAACTGTCTACAAATTACCTTCAATCATCACTTTTAACTATGCATTGAGTACTTGATATTAATTTTAACAATATTGGGAATTTTAAAAAGAATGTAATTGATGCAATAAACTGATGTGATTATTATTATAAGTAGTATTAATAATTTTAATTTATAGATTTAACTGATTTTATTTACCATTTTATTACTGTGATACATGACCATAAAAATATATTTTAATATTGTCGTAATTATTGTTTGTAGATTTTAGTGTACCTAGTGTATGTTTAATTATAAGTTGCTTATACTTAATTTTAAACACTCTGTAAAGCCTAGTGCTGTTGTAGTGTTTGAATAAATAAATAAATAAATAAATTGTCTTTTTAATAATTTAAAAACTGTGAACTACGATACAGGGGGAGAATATCGACGTGTATTGAGTAATTACTTCAGTCCTAGGATTATTAGTTTATTTTCCTAGTAGTCTAGTGTACTAATTATGTAATTATTTGTAATAGGTAATAGTTATTTGTGTATTAAGAACGCAATTTCCTCCCGCGGGGGGGGGGGGGGGGGGGGGAGGGGGGGGGGGGGGGGGGGGGGGGGGGGGGGGGAAGAAAAAAAAAAAAAAAAAAAAATATATTTAATTTATTTTTTTTTATATAAAAATATATTAAAAAAAAAAAAAAAAAAAATAAAAAAAAAAAAAAATATAATAAAAAAAATAATATAATAATTTATTATAAAAAAAAAAGAAAAAAATTATAATTAAAAAAACCCCCCCCCCCCCCCCCCCCCCTTTCTTTTTACTTAATACCTATATAGTATTATATTTAACCATTGTCCGCTCGAGGGTGAAGTTAAGCCTGTTACGACTTGGTTAATCGTTTGAACCATGTTCGATTCTATGTTGACAAAATAAATTTCGAACTAACGAAAACACAATCGTGTCAATTTATTTAAGTTTTGCTGCTGCTTGAATTTATATTATGATTTTATTGAAGAAGTTGATAATCTTTCTTATAAATTATTTAATTGTTATTCTTACGTCAATATCATTATAATGACAACAAAAGTTCTAGGGCATTATTATTTCATAACAATACATTCTTAATTTTGTAACCAAACTTGCACAAGCGCGCGTTAAAATATTTAACGCTTGTTGTCATGGGAGAAAATAAAGTGACGTTACTCAGTAAACGTCAACTTTGCATTGTAAATGTAAGCAAGAAAGCCTACTTTATACCTATGTCGATTGTAGATAAAATATTATATTTGTAAATGTTCTCATACAAATCATCCTTTTATTACTAAAATATGTATATGATAAAAACAATACATAAATTCAAGGTTAACTGATAAGTAATGATAATGATGTTTCATTATCATGAAGGTACTTCACAGTAAAAAAAGGTCCAAAATCATTAAATTAATCTTTACTACTATAAACAAAGAAATAAACATGTAACGAAATAGATAAGTTGTGTTCAGATCAAGTTAGCTTGGATTCCAGTGGTTTAGATGGTATTTCAGATACATACATAAAAGATGACCAATAGATACAAAAAAAAAAGTATTCTGGTCTTGAATATACCAATTTATCTAGGAATTTAAATCTACTATTTGTTCAAATTTAAATGTAAATTTGTTTAAACCAACCTGTTTATTTTTGAAAACTAGCAAAATCTTGATTAGTTTTTTTTATTTTTTAACTTGAGAGGAGTATAACCAAATAAAATGAAAACACATTCAATACACTGAATTGATTCTATGGCTGGCTACTTGCGATCATTATTAAATATTTTAAATATACTATAAAGAAAATTTGCCTCTCAATGTTTCAAAATTTTTTTAAAACTACATGTGTTTCGGCTTTTTAGGCCTGAATAGTAAAATGTTGTGTTAATTGCTTGTATAATAACACATCTGGTACCTACTATAAAACTATTGTAAAATATGTTTTTATTCGATTGTATTGAAATGTGATACATTTTAGTTCAAATATCTGGACGAAAATATCACCTTTTTATAACAGGCATTATTTTTTTTGTGGTTGCTAGGTAATTACTTTTCCTGGCCGAAAAATACTTTTCAAATGGTAAACAATTATGAACAAAATAATAGATATCATAAACAAATGAAACAAACTGCATATAGCCATTTTCTCACTCACTGAAAAATTTAAAAGAGATATTATAAAAAAAGTTTGTGAACTCGAAGGGCCAGTTAATGAAATTAAAGGAGAGGTCGGTGAAATTAAGGGAAAGGCCAGTCAAGTTGAAGAGGAAATAACCGAAGCCAGAGGAGAGTAGGCCGACTCAAACAACAATTAAGAGAGAAGGGTAGCCAGTTAGTACTGTCGTCTGGTACTAGGTTACAACCACCTGCCTTTGACAGTCAATGTTCATGGTCAACATATAAGAGATAGTTTGAGGCAGCTGCACGTTCAAGTTCAAATATTTGGATGAGGAAAAAGCAACAGCATTGGTATTAGCACTAAGGGGCCAAGCATTAGACCTGCTCCAAGCAATATTCTGGAATGCTCTAGACCGTGTGAATGGATGTATAAATAAGACACACGGTGGGTCGAGACTCCGTCTTAAGTTAAACATGAATGAGTAAAGAAGAAATAAGAAAGAGACTTATAAGTATTCAATTGTGGTTATAATTATGACAGTTATTAATCTATTGTTAATTGTTAATTAGTAAATAAAGTAGTGAGTAAGTGTTACCTGGACTTTCAATTAACGAATCTACGAGTGTAGGTGTTTATGTCGATAGGAAACACGTAACAATATCATGTATTAAATATATTTATATTATACATACAGATTAGATCAAATTAATACGATTAATTAATATTAATTGATTATAATTAAAATTAATATAATTAATAAAAATTATTATACTATATTAAAAATTATTATTAAAAAAATTATTGTATTATTTTAGATAAAATAATTTAGGTTTAAAGAATATAGTAATGTTCAAGTTATA
This sequence comes from Rhamnusium bicolor, assembly GCA_029963845.1. Classification (NCBI taxonomy): domain Eukaryota; kingdom Metazoa; phylum Arthropoda; class Insecta; order Coleoptera; family Cerambycidae; genus Rhamnusium; species Rhamnusium bicolor. Next base: position 25,651 of record JANEYF010004798.1, on the reverse strand, counting down.
AAAACATATTTTACAATAGTTTTATAGTAAGTACCACATCTAGCGAACATAGAGACAGGCTCAGTCTATGCCACACCAATACATTCACACTGTTACATCCATCTCGCTTGTTCAATCGGTCTTTGCTAACAGTTGGCCACACAAGCCATTTTACATACGGTATAGCAATGAACACAGATTTTACTATTCAGTATTCCCTTTACTCGACAAAGGCCTAAAAAGCTGAAACGTGTAGAGTTCTAATAAAATTCTGAAACATTGAAAAGCAAATTTCCTTTATATATTTAAAAAGAAAACATTCATATTTTAACTACAAAACTATGGAAATGTTCAAATTAAAAAATGCCTCACTTATGGAACAAATATTATATAAATTTAAAATATGTTTAAAAATTTGAGAATATCATATATCTTGAGATGAATAAAACTAAGCAAAGGCATCCATATTCTTTATTGAAAATTACATTCAATAGTCTTGATATAAACATTGCGTCAACTTGAAACAAATAATAGAATTCGTCTTCTGAATATACGCAATATTTAAAAATTTGCGAAATCTTATTTAACTTAAATGGAGTATAATCAAGTAGAAACTTTCATATTCATTGAAAGTTATATATAATTTCAATTTTAAGTTTTATTAGTCTTTGTATAAACAAACATTATATACACTTGAAACAAATAGTAGAATTCTTCGTTTCAATAAATATATTTATACAAAAATTTAAGGAAACCAATTACTAAACCTGAGAGAAGTGCATTCAAGTAAAGATATGTTTTTTCGTTTTTAAAATATAATTGACCTATATTAAAAATAATAAAATGTACAATTTTTCTTCCAATCTAATTTGCCAATCAGGAATAGAGTGCTTAACAGATGGATCCACTCACCTGTCTTACAAAACGCCGTTTTAATACAACTCTAGGTTGACAAAAGTTCAAGATTCTATTGCGATAATGTTAACCTATACGACATTACGACTATAGGCAGAAAATGTTGAAGGCAAATAGCCAGAAAATACAGTAGTTTTGGCTACATGGAGAGGTTCCGCAATTATGGTAGGGTCTTCTCTTCTGCTTGCATACTTTTTCAATTCTCTAGTAGTGATTGTAATTTTGTATTACTAAAATGCCAGTTTTTATTATTTTAATAAGGCACGCTAAATATTAGTAGCAACTAGTGGTTATAGTTAACAACTATATTTTTTCGTTTGTAAGATATAATTCACCCCCCCCTTAAAATGTTGAATTTCTTTCTCTAGCTCTTTTTCAGTTTAAATAAATGTAAGTTTCTAGACAAATAAAACATATATTCAATTTAGCATTATACAGTTCAGTTTAATATTATTGTTTTGATTTAAACAATTTCTATTTCTTCTTGCGACTTACTACCATATGAATAATTCTTCGTTATCTAAAAAATATAGTCAGTTACCCACTATGTTATTGGAAAACTACATGAATACTTTTCCAGTAACACGAAAAATTCTTCGTTATCTAAAAAATATAGTTAGTTATCTAGTATGTTACTGAAAATATATAAATATTTTTAAATATAAATATTTTTTTGGTAACATACTGGGTAACTAACTATATTTTTTAGATAACGAAGAATTATTCATGTGGTAGTAAGTCCCAAAAAAGAAAAATTTAGAGAATACCATAAATAACGTTCAGACAATAATATTGTTTTAAATAAAAGATAGTCTTAAATTGAGGATACAATTTCTTTATAGAGACCAGAACTAATGATTTTGAAATTTGTTGGTGCTTTTCTTATCAAAACAGGGTATTATTGATAAATGATAAAATTAATATAACGAGAATAAATTAAAAAAAAAAGAATCGTATCACTTGATTTACTTGTCATTTAAAACCAGATTAAAGTAAATACAATTAGACATATACAATTAAAAATTTAAGTACATGAGATTATATTGCCAAAATGTTATTTTTAAATTCACCACAAAGCAACACTTTATAATTTTGAAGGCAACAAATTATAGAATTTTAAAGTAACAAAATTCTAATTTTCTGGGCTCCTGGACAGTTTATAGTACATAATTATATGTGTATTATAGTTATGCATATTATCATGTGTACTAAAGTTGCCAATATTATTTTTAACATACACATTCAAGAATAAACATTTGGCATATACTGGTGAGGAATGTTACACAGATTAATTAGAATTAGCACAGATCAGTATATAAGATATTGCCATGCAAATAATTAAAACTTACAAATCTCAAACAACTCTTAATGATAATTTTTTTATTATCAAAGTATGATAAATTTTTTATTATCAAAGTATGATAAATTTTTTATCATCAAATTATGATAAATTTTCTGTCAGAATATTTTTAAAGATCAATTGAAAGAATTTCCAATTTGAAAGAACATAGATATTAAGTAAAATTTAGCAATGTCATAACACAAGTTAAAATAATAATTTAACTAGTTTTTATTTGTTTATACTCCTCTCAAGTCAAAGAAATTTATCCAAGACAGTTTTCACGAATAAACAGATCCTTTGATACGAACAAAAACCTCTGAGCTACCGGTCAATAAGTACAACCCCCAGCTTATTGTATTATGCCAACAATTGGACGGGGGGTGCTCCAGCACGTAACTCAAGGGTATGTGTCAACTCTTTAAATCGTTTATTTACTAATTCTTGGATTTGTACCAATAGATCTATTAAATGGACACCAAGATTTCCAGATTTATCAACTGGAGATTTTTTTATTTGGAATTATGTGAAAGGTTTAACTCCGCTGCCACAGAATATTGATGATTTTTTTTAAATCATTTATTTAACGTGGGCTTATATCCATTACCAGGGCCAATCACCGTCGCCAGAAGACGAGCTTTCCCAAACGTGAAAATTTTGCCGAATCGCCTCTCTATCAGAGTAGGAATTTTTTACTTGCCTAACATCTAATAGGCAAGGGAACCAGCTGCTTTACATCTCTTCCGAAAGATGGTATATCACCTACACAACCCTCGTCTAAGATTGTACAGCTTTTGCGTATACGCTGATATACAAACCGCTAGAAGACGGGACGAGGCCCCGTTTCACTTGAGTTACCATCAAATTACTGACCGCGACTACCGTTGCTTAACTTTTCATATCAAGTATGAGTATTGTTAAAGCTGATCTATGCTCGCCCCATACTGATGATTTAAAAACAAAAATTACAAATGCTTGCAAATCAATAACACAACTGATGTTATTAAATGTTCATTGAAATCAATATGCAGATCCAGACAATGTTTGAATTAATAGTGGAAAATAATTTGAACACCTTAATTAATTATGTATTTTTATTTCTTATGCCTATGTTGTTCCTGTTGTTTCTGTGTTGTTGCAATGATGTTTATTAAAATTATATCTGTGTTTAATTATTTGGTTTTGGATATGTTATTTTCTTCAATGGCATAATTACTTGGTTACATTTTCATAGTCTGTTAATAAAATCTTGGGAAGAAATTTGTAAGGTTGACGTCCAAGGGTTTGTAATATCAATAATAATTTATGTAGAATTTATTAAAGCAAAAAACAAAAACAAACTTTAATAAACGGCAAAATATGCATGATCTCATGTTACATTTTTATCAGGATGTTCAAAAAAAAAAAAACTTTTATTTTTATAATAAATTGCTATTTAACTTATTTGACGAATGAAAAATATGACTTGTTTGGTATTTTTTAAATCAGAGAGAAAAACTCTATCGTATCATGTAAATAAATATAGGACATTTACATGTACAGGATGATTTTGTGAGAATTTAAGGGGGGGATTCTACAAGGTGATTTTGTGAGAATTTAAGGGGGTGGGATTTCTCACAAAAGCATCCTGTACAGCACACAAACTGGAAGTATGCCACATTTTTGCATCGTACCTATTTACGTATATAAAGCAAATTTTAAGAGTTGAGTAAACATCCTGTATATGTACAGTTGTGGAGAATAAAAATGGGAATTTTATCACAGATTTTTGCTAACATTTATTTGTTTGTATTGGGATTATTAATGTTGTTGCATTCTGACAACAATCAGTATCTAACATTTAAATTTGTCAAAAAAATACAGATAGAAATTATGCCATGTAATGAAGCAATGAATTTAACAGATCACGTTTACACTACGCAAAAAGAGCTGTCCCATTTTTTATTATCCACAGCTGTACATTATATTTTTTGAAAACATATTATTATTAATGATAAACGTACCATATTAATTAAAAATGTACTTACAAGATTCCCATGATTAAACAAATCCACTGATTGCTGAAGCGCTCTTAGAATATTACAACATCTTTTAACAAAATTTACATCATTACTTAGAACTGCCACGTGGATTGGCCTAAAACAAGATAAGTAAATAGAATATTTTGAAATCTAGGTACGAGTATACACATTTTTATATTACTTTAAATATACTAGGTAGGTGGGTTTTTTAGATCCGAATCAGCAAAATTCTCGAAACATCAGCTTTGAAGAATTTTAGGGTGTGGTGTGATAATACTAAAACCAGAGTGTACGAAACATTATCATTGCATTGATATTCATGTATAGGATATTTTACTTTTTGCAGCAAGATTTTTCTAACTATAAATCTTGTCTCAGTAACACCACTGAATTTTTGATGCCACAAAATCAAGGATTTTTCCTTTCTGAGCAAATATTCTTTCTATATATTTTTTATATCTCTTAACATTATCCAATATAAAGGGTTTGAACACAGAAAATGTCTGTCAACATTGAGCGCCCATAAAAACAAACCATAAACTGTCAGACATTCAGGGATTTTTAATACCTTGATCGTATTATCTCACCCTAAGTTTTAAAGAACTCGATTTTTCAATATTAAAATCTGATTTTAAACAATTCTTACAAGATCCTATATTTAAAAATAATAATACGTTAAGAAACTAAACCGGTATGTGACGTGACAACTCAAAAGAAAAAAATATATTTATAGTAAATGTGGTAAATATTATATTGGTAATTTATATATGCGGGGCTCGCTGTAAACCGTTATAGTTTTCTTTGGTAGATGTTATTGATTTGAAAATAATATTTCTCTCATGAGAATGATAGTCATCAATTTAGTTCGGGAACAAAATGCAAAACAGACATTTTAATTTTTTTGAATTAGTCAATCAAATTTTATATTTGAGCATAACTTGGAAATAGAAACTTTTTTTTTAACTAATTTCTTCGTTAACTTAAATAATGAGGGTAACTGACTCTTTGACTAAATTTCAAATTTGATATTTTGGCATAAACACCTGGACTGATACAAATTTGTATAACCAGTACTTAACTTGAGACTATGTACCAACTTTTCTCAAGAATAAAAATTTCTGATAATCAATTAATGAAAAAGTTTTATATTTGTTTCAAACTTTTTGGACTATGTTGTATAAATAGAACTGTCATGGTTGAAAGTGATATAAAAGGTTAATATTTTTCTAGGTCTGAGATATATTTTGGTTAGGCAAAAACATTTTTTTCCAAAAAATCAACCTCTGACTAATCGTTTTGGTGTATTAACAAATATTTGAATATACCTACAGAAAGTGGGAAAAACATATGCCACAAATAAATATGTAATTAAGTATAGACAAAATCACCAATATTGTTAGTAATACAAAGAAGGTTTAGTGCCATATTCCCCAAAAAGAAACAATTATGCAGCTACGGACACGTGTTTCGGAGTTATCGCCCTTCATCAGCATAGCGTAGCTAAGGAATTGGATCTACGATGGGATAGATCAGGAACAAGAACTAAAATAAGGCTGGAAAGTACAGTACACAGTACTCAATTAGTGTCTTCATGTTCCCATGAGCTGCATAATTGTTTTTTTTTTTGGAGAATATGGCACTAAACCTTCTTTGCTTTATTTTGAACCCCCAATAAATCTATATCTTGTTTTATTGTTAGTAATGTCTCTTTTCAATTTCAATCTTAACTCAATAATTTTGTTTGGCATTTTAAAACAACTTGTTTGTGAAAAATACGTCTATTATTTTGCATATTAGTTACAAACAGAAATTTGAAATATGTCATTCTGACTGGTTGTTTATTCCCTTATTCATAGAATGCAAGAATGATGTAATGATTTGTAAGATAAAAATGCATAAATCACCTTTGAATTCTTAAAATTTCTTGTCACTGCTTAAAATTCCCGCTAGTCACATTATCAGAATATAGAAATTTTTTTAAAAAATTGCCCAATATTGCAACATCTTTTTTAATATGTAATAAGTAATTACAGATCGTTCACTTATAATACTTGGAAATCTATTCACGTGACTCGCTTGTAATTGCAAGTAAGGGACTTACAGAACATGTGTTTTTAATTTTATCTGACTAGCTACTTATTCAAGTGTTCAGTGAAAAACTTTCCAGGAAAGATTCCTAAAATGATTTACTTAGAACATTATAAATGATTTAGCATTATATGTAAGAAAGCATTATGATTTAACTAATATAATTTTGTTGAGTAACTGCATCATGACATGACACATGGTATTTTTCCAAGGAAATATTTTTTTGTGGTCTCTAGATTTACTAGAATAGGAGGGAGGTTATAAAACATATTAACATGCTGACAATTCCCATGCTTACTGAGACATAAGAATATATGTATTTAAAACATTTACAACCTTGTTTTAAACCCCTATATCAAATGAATAATCATGCACACAAATTCACATTTTGTTATATTATAAAATTATGCGACTTATGGACTAATAATTTATCGTGACACATGGGGCATGGAACAGACATGTTAAGATTAAAATACGTATTTTCATATATTTGGCAGATCTTCTATTAGTAACCAGTTACTATATAGAATAAAGATACCGGTACACTTTTCACAATAACCAAAATTATAAAAATTCATCCATCATCCATTTTTTATTTTATGTGTTTGCTAAACCATGAAAATAGAATAGATTACTCAACTACCAAATTTCTTTGCAATATTTCTAATTTGGCTCTACTGTTAGTAGTTATCTCACACATACTGACAGACAGACGAAAAATCATTTTGATTCAGTAAGGTGTAAAAAGTGGATATCTATTAAAATTCAATATTGGTTGTCACAATTACATTTATCATTTATTTTATAAGAATATTTTTTTTAAATAAAAAATCTGTCGATTAAGTAATTAATAGGAGCATACAGAAATTAACTGAGATGATTATATATTTTCTATTTATCTGCATGATAATTGCTTGTTATTAGAATGATTATACACAAACAACCAATTGTTTATAAAACATAGCCATCAAATATATAAACATGTAAAATAATATGTAAAACATGCTATGCTACTGCTTGTCCTTGACTAATGCCCTATAAATAAAAATAGCTTACACAGCTATTGGTGTATAACACTGGGCAGGTCTGGGGATCCCCTAACTTCCTATACGCTTTACTCTGCAAGGTTAATCATCTCTGTGATGTTTAATTAATAGAAACAGGGGAAATACCATGAGAATTAAGGCATATGAATATTTAACGTGAAAGCAAAAAAATAAAAAATAATTAGATATTGTAATATTATTGCTTTTAAGATCACCTGTCTACCAAAATATATTTTTAACATTCCAAACAAATGACTTTTAAGCAACTTTTTTGATATTATTATCTATTGCAGTAAATTTTAAAACATTTTTATTTATTTAGACTGTTCTAAGAATTGAAAGACTTGATATGTGTGGCAATATCATCAGGGGAGAGATATACCAGGCCAGGAATTTGGTGTGTGATGACTGATGAGTGGAAGTTTTTTTTTGTTTGTAAAAATGATAGTCAACTACACAAGTACTACATCTTGAAAATACTGTTAAATCAAAAACATCAACTATTTAAAAGTAATTTAAAAATATATACCAAAAACATGATTAAAGAATTAAAAGTTATGTAATTTTCCAAATTTTTGGATTCATTATTAATTTATCTATATATAGGGTAATTCAATTATCGTATTTTATTACTGCTCATATCAATAATAAGAATTTAACATGAGCAACGCCTGTTTAGGATGTTATTAATTTTGAAATAGTAAATGCGTACAAATGGTCCATATTAACATATTTACAGTTTCGAAACCAACAGAATCTTATATAGGCACTGTTCACAATGATATGAAAATGTTTGGGTCCAGATTTTTGAGCGGTAAATATTTATATAAGGAGTGACTTCTATATATATTTAATTTATGCTAGTACTAACCACTGGCGATTCTTCTATAGCTCATTTGGTCAATGACCTCCCACATACAATTAAAAAAATAGAGCTATTCATTTTCTGAAGTTTAAAAATATATATATATTTTTAAACTTCAGAAAATGAATAGCTCTATTTTTTATTTGTATGTGGGAGGTCATTGACTAAATGACCCTATAGAAGAACCGCCAGTGGTACTAACACTGATGACTGGCAAAATATAAGATACATTTTAAAAAACATGGACATCTTTTTCTGGACCTTACAGTACAGAATGGAATAAATTAGATGGTATTTGGGATTATCTCTAAAACTATGGAGATAGAAGAAAAAACAATGAGATATATAGTGGTGAGTTTAGAAAGTATATTTAGCATTTGTTGATTTAGGTTTTGTCAAATAAATAGAATAAACGAATAGAAAGTGGAAGATATAGTGAAAGATAAATATACCCAAAAATGGAAATAAAACAAAATATTCTAAAACAATATAATAAAATACATTTCACTCTATCGTCAAAATAGTATTTATACTGTAGTTGAAAAAGGGAGAGAGCAACAAATCACTCAGATGAAGAATGGCCATGGGCGTATTACTGTTTCTTTTCACATTCATGGAAATTATAACAAAAAAATTAGTGATATATAGCTGCAAAGAGATGATTTTATAAGTAGATTTGAAATCAAGTATTTGACATTATAAATAAATGGCAAACATATGGTATTATCCATAAGCAGGTACTAACCACAATATTTTTGTTTAATGAGGATTTTTCTTATTACCCCATTTTAGGGAACGCATATTAATCTATTCAGTATACAGCGGTTGGCAAAATTTGTGTTCTCATATCTCATTATTGGTGCATGAAACCCAAGCGATACTTTAAGACATAAATATCAAAACTAAATGAAGAAGTTTTGCAGGAAAGAAATTGCGATTGAAATTTGCAAAAAAAAGTTGCAAAAATTCTTTGTTTGGTCTTGATAGTTATGTCTTAAAATATCGCTTCGGTTCCATGCGCAAATAATGAGACATGACAACACAAATTTCACTAACCGCCACTGATCTGTATACTTAACGGATTAATATTCATTCCCTAAAATGGGGTAATTTGAAAAACCGTCATTAAACACATTACGATTAGTACCTACTTACGGATAATACCACGTTTGCCTAATATTTATAATGCCAAATAACTGACTTCGAATCTACGTTTAAGCTCAAGTTTTTTGTAGCTTGTAGCAAGATATCACAAATTTTTCGGTACAATTTCCATGACTGTGAAGAGAAACAGTAGTACGCCCATGGCCGGTCTTCGTCTGAGTGATTTATTGCTTTCTTCCTTTTCCAAATACATTATAACCGGTTTTTTTAGAAATGTAATTTTAAAAATTAAATACACAACCTTAAAATAATATTCTTTTTGTTAAGAATTATCTAAAAAGCTGATTTATAGGCAAAATTGTTGAACATTTTAATAAAATAAATAGTTGGTAGGTTAGTACCAAACTTTTGTAACCAAAATAAATAAACATTTATGTAAAATATAAAATGTCAATGAAAAATGAAACATACTAAGTATTCATTTATTATCTTAAAAACATGATCATTTCGTTAGAAAATTATATTAAAAATTAAACATTAGTGTATAACAATAAAAAAACACTTACATATTTCCTTTGGGATCTGGCAATAGTGCAGTTTTTAAATCATTAAAAAACATTTCCTTTTTCCTTTCCTGCTCCGTATTAATACCTTTTGAGGCGATCTTTGGTAAATCATCATTTACGAGAAGGTCAATGTTTAGCAAATCTTTCAAATCCAAATCTAACCAACTGTGATCGTCGTGGTTTTCATTAGGAGGGAACGTCTCCTCAGTTTGAACACATTCATTTACTAAATTAAACTCTGTTTGTACAGACTTATCAGCATTTTGTTTGTTTAATGTTGTCAAGTCTAAAGCTTTCATGTTTGTAACACCTTTCACTCCACCGTCATGAGGATTATTTAATTCAAACTTGGTAATTGTACATTTAGCATCATCCTGTATTTGGTTTATGCAACCAAGAAATTGTGTACTTGCTTTTACTGAGGATACTTTGCTATTACTGGAGTTTTTAACTATGGGTACTTTGTTTTCATTTATCACCGTTTTCTGAGATAACTGGGTGATATCAGGTCTGTTTACATTTGGATTAAAGATATTTTTATCTATATCTCCAGATCGTTTTTTGTTAATTAAACTTGCTGAATGTAGTAGGGAAGACATACTACCTATTATCTTAATATTAACAGGTTTTTTAGCAACCAGTCCTTTTACAGATGTCACTTTCATTAAATGTGCATTTTGTCTGAGCTGTGGAGGTAATTCAGACTCTGGCACCATTTTCAGTTTTTTACCATTTAAATTAATAAATTTTTCTCCAGTCTGCGAATTCACCTCCACCTTTAATGTCTTTTTGGTGTTTAATTCTACGTTAGTACTACTCTCCGACATGGCATTACTTAAAACAGCTAACTGATCTTTAAACCCTAATAAAACACTATTCCTTTCATTTATAACTTCGTTTTCCTTACAATAAAAAAACGATTTATATTTACCCTCAATTGCGCATTTTCTTAGATCCATGTCTTGATATAAAAATGCCTAAAACGAGGTTAGGGTGTTAAATATAAAAATAATATAATAAATATTCTACTTACATCAGTTTACTTGTGTATATAAATACTGCAAATACTTATTTCTGAAGTAAATGTCATATCAGATGTAAAGTACAAAAATCTATTATATCGGGAAATCCCCTTATGACCACGACCGTCATTTCTCGTTGGCCTTTTTTGCCTTGCCTCGTTGTTCGCACAGAACCACAGAACAGAAAAATAAACACAGAACAGAAATGTACGGTCGGTTTAACTTAACCAGAGGGTTGTCTCCGACTTAACTAGCGTACAAGAGAAAGATCTTATTGAAGATGTACTGAATAAGGACAGATATATACCGTGAACACAGTTACGCCATCATTTCATTTCACAAACAACTTGCACTTGTTTATGTTTATCTAAGAATTGTTTCTGTTTACCAATATCCACAATACAAATTTTATATTTTTAAAATATGAAATTACGTTTTGTTCTATTTAAACGATGAACTGATAATGATATTTATTAATTATAATAATAAAGAATTTTCACTGCTTTGTAATTACACGGACGACATCATCAATAAAAAGCAACATATTATTTCTTTTCGATATATTTATAAGAGATGGCGTGACATATGCCAGTGTGTCACTTGATACTAAACACCTTTTTTTGTTCTGTGCTAAACACTCGTTCATTTGCAAATGTAAATAGGTACGTTCTTTCTAACTGAGGTCTCAGTCAATCTAAGTAGTTTTACAGTTACGAAGGCTACATCAAATGAATTTATGCTTTTATTTATCCAGTGTAAGCGTAAAACAGATTAGTTGAGATCTCAGAAGAACGCACCTATTGTAGCAACAGAACCATGTTATTAGAAGTTAGAACTGCCAACTGCCGTTGTGGATGTAGATTGGATAAGTTAAAGGACACAAATTCATGCTAGCGCTACACTCACAGGTTTAGAGGGAACTATACTAAAACGAAAAATGCTAATACTTCTTATTTTTCCTAGATTAGGTGCGTTCTTTCTAACTGAGATCTCATACTGAGGAAAATAGACCAAATAAAATGTTTTGCTAAGATGATCTGCATTATTATAAATACTCTTTTTCTTAAGACTACATTACCATCCTCTAAGCATAAGAAAAACTTTTCTTTATTAAAGTTAACGAAGTGTTTTCTTATGGTAAATAAATGCCTTTAGTTGAGATTGACTTTTTAGTGGTTAAAAAGCACAAATACTTACGGTTAATAAGCTGTTAATCGTAAATCTGAGTTTGCTAATTCGACATTTTGTTTGTAGGCGGCGCACGTGTAGACGGTTTGCCGCCATTAAGAATATTAAAGCTGATCTTTGTTGTTAGGAGGTAGGATTTATTCTCCATATAACGTTTATTGGAACGGTAACTACTTCGTGCATTTATAAAATAAAGTGTTATTCGGATACTCGCAGTCCTATTATTTTTCCGTAGTGAAAGGTTTTTGTGAAACTATCTTACAAGTCGAGATTAGAAGATTGAGCCTTAAAGACTACATACGTCCAAATATTCGAAGGTATAATGACTATTTTAATTACATTTTAATATGATATTTGTCATTTTGTGTACCTCTAACACTACTTCTATATATTTACGCATAATAAATCAATGATTTTAAAATATGTACGTATTATTTATTAGTCCATGGTTTCCTTAAATGAATCATTTGGTTGCATTTTCACCAGATATCCAACCTAAATTTATAAATCGCTGTTCAAATTTTTCTGTTAGTAATCGAAGAACGAAAACATTCGGTTCATTCTAAATATCATATACACAGGTAGATTTAATATATAAAATTTCACGCAATGCTCATGAGTATTTTTTTTAACCTGGAAAATAACGATTATTTAGTTTCATAAAATGAAACCAAATGAAATATTTGTATTTTCTTGCTTAAAATAAACGCATCAGTTTTACTCAACCATCTGGAGTGCCACAGGGTTCTATACTCGGTCCATTGTTTTTTATATTATTCATTGATAACCTAGATGTACATTATTTGTTATATGCTGATGATCTAAAATTATATTTCTGCATAAACTCTAATCTTGATTGCCTGAGACTCCAGCACAATCTTGACGTTCGTAATAACTGGTGTGTTAACAATCGTCTCCCTTTAAATGCTAACAAATGTAAAGTCATGTCATTTTCACAGAAAACAAATCCATTTATATTTGATTACCAGTTTGGACAACACCAACCTAGAGAGACCCAAGTTTATAAAAGACCTTGGCATTACATTTGATTCCAAACTAATTTTTTCTAAACATATTGAAGAATGTGTATCTGAAGCTTTTAAAAGTTTAGGTTTTGTTTTGCGCAACAGCAAAGATTTTAAGAAATTGTCTACTCTACGCATGTTGTTTGTTAGTTTTGTTAGGTCCAAACTAGAATATGCTTCTATTGTTTGGAATCCTAGTTACAATATTTACATAACAGCACTAGAAAAAGTACAATGAAGATTTTTCAAATCTGCAATTTTCATTTTCGAGGGTACATATCCAGTTAGAGGAACACCTCAAGAATTATTTTTAATTAAATTTGATATAAGCAGTCTAATTAGGAGACGAGTGATGCACTCAGTAATTTTTTTGTACAAAATAATTAATAATAAGATTGACTGTCCCCCTATATTACCTCACTTATTAAATATAAAACTCCCAGATTAAGTGCGAGGACAAATAATATAGTTATGTTTCCTACCTCTCGTACAAACATTTTAATTACATCTCCTATGTATCAAATGTGCTTAAATTATAGTAATATCGAGAATAGTCTAGATATTTTTAACTGTAAAATTGCTGATATAAAAAAATATTTATTTAATGCATGTTTAATTAATGTCTTTATATTCTATTTATTGTGTGATATTTTATTTTAAGTTATATTATTCTGTTTGTATACTGTTATATAGTTGTTATATTTTGTGCTATTGTATTTTTATATATTTTTGTACGCTATTGTTCACTATTTTGGTTTTTTGTGTATATCTGTTTCATTTATCCTGTAACTGGGTTTTATCACACGTTGGATAAATTATTGTAAATAAATAAATAAATATTAAATCTATGATATTTAGAATGAACCAAATATTTTCGTTTTTCAATATTACTAACCAAAATTTTTTTACGGCGATTTAAACCTCTCCTGGCGACGGGGGTGCGCTAACCCGCCATATACTTCATGAAAATTTCTTTGGGGCAAGATAAACCATTGTTAGAGAACGTGTTTTAATATTAAATATTATAAGTTGTACATGTTGAGTTTCACTATCTTTTTCTAAAAAATATATTAAATGAAAATATCGAATTTAGAAATTCACCATTTCAAATTGAAATTATTTTAAATAATAAATAAATATGTAACTATGACAAAATGAAGATTTTATTATAATAATGTTTTCTACATTTAACGGTACAAATATAAGTAAGTATTTTGTAGCATAATTTTTCCGTTGTGGCCATCGTTTTTGAAATAAAGTGTATCAGAAAAAGTAGTTTTTTTTTGGGTTTTTTGAAAATAAGATAATTTACCCCAAGATATTTTAGTTACTGTGCAGAAAAAACGAGTTAGTGAAATAGATGCAGGCTAACATACTGGTATTCAATACCAAATATAAATAATAACTAATAATTTTTAGTTTCAGAAAAGAAAGACAAATATTTATCGACATCTTGTATCTTGAAAACAAAAACCCCAATGGAAAATATATACTCGTACTATATACAAAATAACTTTATTTTGTTGACATATACATAACAGTTGTTAAAATTATTAGTAATAAAACTGAATCACCCTTTATATACAAGGTGACTGGTAGATCGATGTATTACTTTGAGGTCGTGTTAGTAGATCTCATTTGCAATTGATTTAACCCTTATATTCATTATGCAAAACCCAATAGTTTTTGAGATATTTTAATTAATATAGTTTTTTACAACAAGTGAAGGTTTTAGCTCTTATATTTTTATCTTATCAAAGGATTTAACATAATTTTTGTGACATAATTTGTACTGTATAAACTAATAATTAAAATATCTCAAAAACTATCGAGTTTTACATAATGGATACCTATTATTATTAAATCAATTGCAAATATGCTCGCTACTAAACACGACTGTGTGTGCTCACAGAATACTCTACGACTTGCAAAAATTCTTTCTATGGTAGCAATTTTTTTTCAAATGGCACGAATAAAATTCTGCTAGATCCAGTATATATTTATACAACGTTTACAAAGTGAGATTACCATGACAAAAAGGAGTATTTGCTGCCATTACTAGGTATTTATTATTTATACAGTGTAAGCTGTATAATGGTTACAAAGTAATGGTGTAAAAAAATACGAACTTATTACTGGACCTGAGTAGTAAAACGGCCAATCTCCATTTTGGCCGCTTTTGAGATATAACAATCATTAAAATGCCCCAGTTAAATACTACCGACACAAAAAAAGGCCAATGTCATAGTGTTAGTGCTTTTTGATATATCATTGCCAGTGTAGGTCGTATCTCCAAAGTAGTTTAGTATTAAAATGGCCAAAGTAAACACAGAACCCACCCAAAATTACTGATTATTCACTAAAAAAGCAAATGTTCATAAAACGTGGATATTGACCATTTATATGCATCTCATGGATGCATATTATAAAATGGCTGAAATTTCAAAGAGATCTAGAACTTCAATTCTTTTATAGAATAGACCTTAGCGAAGGCGATTTTAAAAAAAGTTGATTTAAGGCGAGGATCGTTAAGAAATCGACAAAACCACAATGATTTTAATTTAGCACCCCTTCATAACCAATCATTACCGATAGCTGACGTGTTTTACACGATCACTTAATGGAGCTTTTACCTTATGTCAGTGATTACAATAAACCATTTTTTCAAAACCTTAAACGTTCATCTGATCTTAATCCTGAAGATTTTCCTACCTTAGAAGATGAACTTTAAAATTTTTTTGGTTGTGTCTAAAATGTTTGGGAACGTTTTCATTTTGTTAGATGTAATTCGTTTGTCTTTAAAATTTAATATATGTTTTATTTAATATTCACGCATTTTTTCATTAGTATTGTAACGGCCCAACCCCCCCTCGTATATTTATTATTTAATTTCTATTTTATTTCTAAGTCTCACCTGTCGTGAAGCGACGGGTAATACTGATTTAATTAATTGGCCTTTTTCGTGATCGTCTAGTTTTAGTGGTAGGACCCCAAATTTGTTGTGTTATTGTAACCTCACAGGTACGTTTATAAAGTTTGGTATTACTTTGTTTCATTTATAAGATTTAATTTGCTTTAATTTTAATTGGTATACCTGTAGTAATTATTATGACCCCTAACCTGCACTGCACTGATATCTGTTTTAAAAGAATACTCAATATAAGATTTGACTTTATGTTTATTATTATTAATGTGTTTGGAATTCACTTTTGTACCTGAAAGTAGAAATAAGTCAAGGAAACTCAAATACCGTTTTCACACCTTTTATTTCCATACTGAGACAACTGTCTACAAGGAATATATTACAAACTTACATGAACAAAACCTTGTTACATGTACGGTGGACAACCGTCCACGAAAAATACATAGCTATTTAGCTAGTTGAACCTGCAATGCAACCAAACCTGGTTACATGCGCGGAAACTTCCGCTTCGTAGTTTAAATGACATATGTAGAACTCTACATATGGGTGCAAGAGAAACCTCCCTTGTATGTGGAACAGAGTGTCCCCTGTCACATGAACCGGCCAGAGGCCGACAACCATGCCTTGTTTTGAATTCGCGGGCTGGTGCTACCATAAACAGTATCACAAACACAATTGACGTTTGGCCAACGAAGATTCGATGCATATGCGGAACCCCGACATATGATGAGCACTGCCCATATTATTTTAAGTTTTCGATGCAGATGCGGAACCCCGACATCTGACGAGCACTGCCCGTATTATTTTGTTAATTTGGCCGTCGCCGCTTGTGTTGTGGCATGCTTATGGGAGCTGTAGCCATAAATCATGAATCGGTGTATACTGGCTGGCTGAGCCCGGACCCCTGCTGAGAGACAAGGTACGTGCCCAGAAAACCGCATGTTTTTGTTGCCGGCGCCTCACCGTCTCACCCAACAGCGACACCCTGATCCACATGTGGGTAATGCACTCTGATGAAAATTACAAATATTGCAGATTCAACTGGACACTAAATTTTTGGGTATATTATCTTATTTAGACCTGGCTTGAAAAATAAAGGAAAAGTTCCAACTATTATCGAAATTAATATTGACTGTTCTAATTATTAGTAAACATGTAATGAGCAGTGCATTATAACAAAAAGGCCCTATCTATAAATCATGTGGTACCACCGGTCAGATATTGTTAAGAACCGCGAACCCAAGCATATAGAGTCGTACTTTGGTTAGCGTTGCCATTTTACTCGAAACAAAGAAATTGCCTTAATTTTATGATCTTTTTACTGGACTCGAGTACGTAGCAAATGGCAACGCAGTATAATAATTATTTAGGTGACATCCTTACCAATTCTGGTATACACGGAGAGTTCCGCGGGGCCCACTCCCCCGGATTCCTGAGTAACACCTGAGTTACTCGCCTCCATGTCGACGGCGGTGTCGGCGGCTATCGCACGCTAATGCAGCGCGGCGTCCAATGCTAGTTATAAAGGCAAGACAGGGCCACTCTCCTATTTCTCGACTCCTCAGGACAAAAGCATAGGCTTGTGGCTGTCAGAGTCGACCTAGTGCACAGCTAGATTACAGAGAGTCGTACAAACTCTTCGTACCCGGTTCTTTCGAACCAAAGCTAAAAGCTTGGGGGTAGTCAGATGTGGGGCACGAGTCTGCCACGTGTAACTGGACAATCTCTTTATAGCCGGTTCGTTAGAACCAAAGCGTATAGCTTGGGGCTGTCAGAGATGTGACCTCGATCGTAAGCCGGCGCGCGTATTTATATGATTTCCCGTGAGTGAATTCGTGGTATAAGCCTGCAAGTTAGACGGAGATAGGCAAACGCTCCGATTTTGGCTTTACCCACGATATGTATTTAGGTGAGAAATAATATAATGACTCTATGTTTACAGCATTGGAATTTCTTAATAAAACTCTTACAACCCTACGTGTTTACGTTGGTTTGTTTATGTTATTTCCTCTTGACTAAAGAATGCTTTGAGATTTTGTACAGTTTTATCAATGTTTTAAAATATTAAATGAATACTGTGTGTTCTTTTACTTAGCTGAATAATTTAGACTCTATAGTTTGAATGCATACGTTTTCTGCCAAATTTATAAGAAAATGATTTAAACCTTTTTATGTAATAGTTAATTTGGAATTTAATGATATAAATGCTTGGGAATAATTTAGTTTTATGTAAAAATTATAGGAAATTTATTCGCGATGAAGCAGCCCAGGTCTGGGATGCTTCAGTATTTATTTAATATTTTAAAACATTGACAAAACTGTACAAAATCTTAAAGCATTCTCCAGCCGAGAAGCGATAATATAAATAAACCGACATAAACACGTAGGGTTGTAAGAGTTTTATTAAGAATAGGGTCAAAAACTAATAAACATAGTCATTATATCACTTCTCACCTAAAGTATCTTGAGTTTAATTTCGTTGATAGAGACTAAGTTAGCGTTTGGCTATCTCCGTCAAGCTTGCAGATTTGGACAACGAACTCACGGGGAATCATATAAATACGCGAGATTTCATACGATCTGGGTCACATCTCTGACAACCCCAAACTATACGATTTGGTTCTACGGAATCGGGTAAGAAAAGATTGTCCAACTCTCCGTGGCAGAATCGTGCCACATCTGACAACCCCAAGTTTTACGGTTTGGTTCTAAGAAATCGGGTAGGAAGAGATTGTACGACTCTCTGTGACATAGTAGTGCTCCAGGGCAACTCTCTGACAGCCCCAAGCTTTACGTTTTGGTTCCTCGGAATCGGGAAATAAGAGAGTGGCTCTGTCTCGGAGTTATAGCTAGCCACCAGCATTGGGAGCCGCGCTTCATTAGCGTGCACTAGCCACAGACGCCGCCGTCGACATTGAGGCGAGTAACGCAGGTGTTACTCTAGAATCCGGGGTAGTGATTAATTCAATTTATTTGTTACGAGTGAAATGGCAACGTTAATCAAAGTACGACTCTATATTCTTGGGTTTCGCGGTTTTTAACAATATTTGACCAGTGGTATCAAATGATTTCCAGATAGGGTTTTTCTGTTATAATGCCCTGCCCAATACATTTTTATTAATAACTAGTACAGCCTATATTAATTCAGATAGGGTCAGTAATAGTAGTTGGAACTTTCATTCACTTTTCCAAATCAAATTAGGTCAAAATAAGATAATGTACAAAATAAATAGCGTCCAGTTGAATCTGCAATATCTGTAACTTTATCAAATTTCACCTCTTGCGCGAGGATCTGGAGCGGTCAGCTCGTAGATTAGTATGGTCAGGTGCCAATACCACCACTCTGAGTGTTTTGACCAGTGGGTCTTGTCTCTCGAGAGGGGGCCCAGTGGCCGGCATCCAGTGAGTATCGTTAAATGTTCTACGACCACAGCTACCGTACACGTGGCGTAAATGCAGTTAGCGCTTGCCAACCACTACACAAAACTCTACGGGGTAGTTCATTTCACCTTGGTTTAAGCCGTGAAGGCGGGGTGCACTCGACAAAGCCCACAAATAAATGGACAGTTGTCCCAACGAATATTAATTGGCAGCGTTAGTTGTATTTATGGTACTGTTGTACGGTGACGAGTCTACGGATTAAATTAAAGCATGGTGTCTGCACCTGTCCATCTCTTTGCAGAGGACGTTCTTGTACCTCTTACACGGGAAGTTTCTCTTGCAAACATATGTAAGGTTTTACATACGTTATTTAAACTACGACGCGGAAGTTTCCACGCAGGTAACCACGTTTGGTTGCTTTGCAGGTTCAACTAGCTAAATATCCATGTATTTCTTATAGACAGTTGTCTAAGCACAGAAATAAAAGGTGTGAAAACGTTATTTGAGTTTCCATGACATTTCTACTTTCAGGTACAAAAGTGAATTCTTAGTAAATCAGTAATCATAAATCTAAAGCCAAATCTTACTTATACTAGTCATTCTTTAAAACATATATCAGTGCAGTGTAGACTAGTGTTCATAATAATGGGTAAAGAATTATGTAATCACAGTAAAACAAATTAAATCTCATAAATGAAACAGAGTAATACCAAACTTTATAAACGTACCTGTGAGGTTACATTAACACAACAAATTTGGGTCCTACCACTAAAACTAGACGATCACGAAAAAGGCCAATTAATTAATTAAGTATTACCTTTCGTTTCACGACAGTTGAGACTTACAATTAGTAAAAGGGGAATAAATTAAATACTAAATAGACAAGGGGGGTTGGGTCGTCACACTGGTGCCGTGACCAGGATAAAATAAACAATAAATACAACGAGGGGGTTGGGCCGTTACAGTACTCTTATACAGGGTGTATTTAAAATGCTTACACATATCTAACAAAAGTACCTACATCTAATTTTTTTATAAAAAAAAACCATTTATATGGATTTAGGGATATTAATTCCTAGGTTACTGGACTGCAAGTCATTTAATTTCTATACACAGTCAAACAGAAAACCATATGAAAAATGGCATTATGAGTTGGGTTGAAATAATTTGTATTAGTACAGTTTTACCAACAGTCAAAAGATTATTTTAATTTTTATACAGAGTGATTGAAATAAACATTTGGGCATATTTTTATTTTATTAAACTAATACATTCTCTATTTTTGTGTGAAGCCATTAATTTGTATGCGAAATCTGTCGTTATATTTTCCACCTGATTCTGAAAAAAAAAATGTTTCGCAAATATTTTACAAAATTTAAAAAATAACAATGGAGGCTCACAATTTTTCCAACTTTTTTCGCAAATTTCCATCGTAATTTTTTTTCTACGAAACTTCTTCTTTTAGTCTTGATAGTTACAGCTTAAAGTATCACTTGGGTCCCATGCTCCAATACTAAGATATGACATAGCCTAAATTTCACCAGCCGCCACTAGTTAAATATAACGTTGTTGCATTGTGTTGGCATATAAATACAACTTTATTTTTAAATTACTTTATATACAATTCACATAAATAAACCAAAGCACTCCCAAAGCCAAAGCCGTCCGCGGTTGATACGTAAAAAATAAAAATAAAGTTGTACTGATAAATATTATTCATCATTGTAACATTTATTATGAGTAAAAATAAATGTTATTATTATTATTAATATCATATTAGTTAACTCCCAAGCAACATTCTGACGACAAACCGACGTTGCTGTTCGCAACTAAAAGTCGGTGTGCGACGTACA
Source organism: Rhamnusium bicolor (assembly GCA_029963845.1). Classification (NCBI taxonomy): domain Eukaryota; kingdom Metazoa; phylum Arthropoda; class Insecta; order Coleoptera; family Cerambycidae; genus Rhamnusium; species Rhamnusium bicolor. Next base: position 4,336 of record JANEYF010004798.1, on the reverse strand, counting down.
CAAAACGTCGAGATGACCCATATTTGTACTAATCTGGTCAATAAATTATGGGTCGATTCGACGTAGAGGACCGACTTTAGTCGTTGTGATTACCAGCCAAATGTTCACCAAATTTTACGTCGGCTTAAGTTGGTTGTCAGCCTATTACCAACCTTATTTAAAATTTGCCCTTAATTTGACCTACAAAAGTCGGGTGTAGGTAGTGAAACTAAGCAATTTTGTATATTATTCTATTTGTCGTACCTATCTATTTATATAAAATGGATAAGGCGTGTTTATCATTGAGTACGTATTATATACAAAATACTTCGAATAACATTTTAATAAATCTGGTGGGGTAAAAATTTAAACGAAAGAAATTTTATTGATACATATATATAAAGTAGGTCGAAAAATATAGTGAACCCATAAGAATAATGTTTATTTTAAGAACGAAAGTACTATTTTTATTTTTTTACTTTAAAAAAAATATTTTCAGTTTCCAAAGAAAGCGCAATTGAAATATTGTTTGATTAATTTTACGAGTAAATAAAAACTTTTTTTGCTTACTTTATTTGAAAAAAAGAGGCAAATTTTGTGTATTTAAAATAATTGTACACATAATCAACATGGCCGCCTATTATTTCCTTCTGTGGAACCAGAAAATATGGCGAAGGCGGAATAAGTGCAACTATTTTTACTAATAGCGACTTCACGGTTAAATAATTTTACCTGCACCAACTTTTAGTAGGCTTTGGTGCAGAAATCTGCACTAACACTAAGGTTCATTTCAAACAATCACGATAATATCGACCGTCTCTTGCAGTTGGTGTATAAATCTTTACTAAATATCTATCAATACCTGAATTATCGACATTGATTTTGTGGTTATGTTAGACCAAGGACCAAAAGCCGAACACCAACGTCCAATCGACGTTACTAGACGACTACGTCAGTTAGCAACGTCTAACCAACGTTGGAATGTTACCCAAAAATTACCTAAATCTAATTAATCAGTTACCAACGTCTAATCAACGTTGGATAATAATCTAAGAACACACTCGACGTATTAAGTAGATTTCTGATATCAAACCAATGTTGGTAAATGTGCTAGATGTAAATAGTAGGTTTGCGAGGTTCAAGCTACGTTGCTCCGACGTTATATCATAACTATAAAATTTAAGATGCTACTTGACTAATATTTGTAATAATTCTGACCTTATAATTAGTAAAAAAAGTAGTCGGTAGTCGGTTAAAATGTTACTTGAGATGAATGTAGCTACCTATTAAGTCGGTTACCAACGTTATACAGAAGTAGGTGTATTACCGAAAAATTAATCGGAGCTACTTAAGTTAGTCATTAACGTCTAACCAACGTTGGTTAATAACTGAAAAGGACCAAACCTATTAAGCCACTAACCAACGTCTAAACAACGTTGGCAAGTGTTCCATAACAAAACTTGACCTATTCAGTTAGTCACCAACGTCTACCCCAACGTTGGTAGGTTACTCAAAATTTAACCATACCTATTTTAGTCAGTTGTCAACGTCTAACCAACGTTGGTAAGTTATTCAAAATATAACCATACCTATTTTAGTCAGTTGTCAACGTCTCATCAACGTTGGATAATGACTTGAAAACATATCAAACCCTATTAAGTCGTTTTCCAACGGCAAATCAACGTTGGTAAATCGTCCAGACTTAAGCAGTAGGTTTGCGAGGTCGGCGCAATATTTGGTTCGACGTCGTATTACAACTACAACATTTAAGTTATTACTCGACTACTATTTGTAATAATTCTGACGTCGGAATTAGTGAAAAAGTAGTCGGTAGTTGGTAAAATGTTGCTTGAGTATACAAACATATTTACCAACGTAACTTCTTATAACCTAATTTATTTAAAATATACAAGCTATTGTAGATATTAAACTAACAATCTTGTTTGTTTTTAGTCCTCTAATTTCTGCAGAAGAAATAAAAACACTTTTTGAAAAAAACTCTGCGATCATCATTGAATTAACTTTCTATAAATTGTCCGATTGAGCTTTGGAATAACCTTGTTCAGTCATGTTTAAAACTTATTAACAAGTCACATTTAAATGAACATTGCAATATCAATAGCTCAGACAGGACATAATCAAATAATTTCAGGAAACAATCACCCGTACTTAATTAATGCATAAACTATATATGTAGGTATCGTACCATTCACCACTAGGAGATTTCCTGGTTCGTGACGTCTCACCAATAAGACACCGTTTTCAGACAGGCCTCTAGCATCTGATGTTCAATTAGTAATATTGGCATTTTCTAGATAGAAATTATTAAAACAAATTTGATAATTGCTAATGTTTATCAGACTATATTAGAATATGTGAATTAATTTAAAAAAATCCGGCGAGTGCATGAGTCCTATTAGCGTAACTAACTTTTTTTGTTTTAGTGTGTCCCCCAAGTTTTCTTAGTATCGCTTTCCAAATGGGGGTTAATTTCCGATGTGCAGTCGTCCTATACTTACTTGATGTAATGTAATATCCGTTCATATGTTTCACGTGCACTGCGACGCTGCTGAATTACTCGGAATTTGGCCCAATCTAGTAATAACGTTTGTTTATAGATAAGATATACTTTACTGCTAGTTTCTTAGGCAACATAAATTTCAAATAATTAGCCAGTTGTTTCTGGACTATTTAAAAACAACACTGGAAAAAACTTGAATACCCTGCATCTTGTAGCGGTCCGTTTTTTTGAATAAGTAATTTGCACCACGGTCGTTTTCGATTAACTAAAATGGTTCTGATTATACATTAAGTTCAGGCTCGTTTAAAATAATTTTATTGAAAATTATTGTATTATCCCTCTGTCGTGACGCCACTGTGCGAGTAGTTCTACGCCGAGAACAAGTTAACCTAGTGTAAGGGCGGATCGGACGGTTTGTGCGAAGAGTGTGGGGAAAATGAGACGGCAACGCGGAGACACGGGGGACTGCAGTGTGAACCGTGATGGGTAGTATCGATACTTTTTTGTATCGATATAAATATCGACACTTCAATGAAGTATCGGATAAATATTCGATAAAAAGTATTCATTATTTTTGGTATTATTCTTGTCTAGAATATCGATTAATGTACTCATATCGATACTTTTTGTAACTACTTTCTGATGTTATATGAGATTATGCTTAAAGCTGCAAATCGTTTCTGTGTATCATGGTCGTAGAGTACAGATGTACTTCCTGTCGCCGGCATTCACCTTGACCGCGAAACTCTTTCTCCAGTCCAGTCTATTATTAGCTTTCGAGTTGTGTACACGTTAAGTCATTTGGGCGTATTACATATTGTTTTTGTGTTTTTATTTTATCTGTTGTACTGTATTGTTGATATTAATTTAATAATAAAGCATGGCAGACGTACGCAGCTGACAAAGTGAATAAATTCATAGGTGAATTCCCGGATTTATCCTATGACGGTGCTAAAATAATTTGTAAAGTGTGCGAAAAAGATTTGATGTGCTGGGATAAGCGTGATTGTGAACTTCGCGAATATTCTAGGAATCACTCGCTCCCTCGCCCCGGATAAGAGAGCCTCAGAATAAATGTCATTGTAAAGTACAAATCGTTTTTTTTATATATCGACTTTAATCTATGCTAAACAAATGAATAATAACGAAAAAACCTCGTTACAATCTCAGCAAAGAATTGTCACCGGACCCATGTTCCTAAGAACTTCTGCAGCACTGTTAAATGATACAGTAGTTTGACGCATATTTTTTGAAACACTCATGTCGTTGTTATATTCTACTAAAAAGAAAAATATACGCGGTTCTAAAAAATGTTACCACCCCGCAAATCTTGGAGGCGACGCCCATGGGACTATGCACGTCAACTAGCCCGCACCATTTGCACTTTGCAGTTGCAATTGGGATAGGAGTTGCCGTAGTTTTCAATTTATAAGTCATTGCTCTGCTGTTAGCCATCACAGTAAGTTTGATCTCATACCTACTCATTTATGAACTAACTATAAAATTTAACTATTTGTTTTGTAATGTATTATTTGGTTTAATAAAATTTAGTTCAAGAGTACATTACATAAAAAACAAAACAAACTGGTCATGTTCTGGCGCCTCTAATTTTTCGATAATAAATTCTACAATTCCATTAGTTAGCCTTGGTAAATCCCCTGCAGTTAACGATCGAAATAAAATATTTATCATCTGAAAGTGAACAGAACTGCAGTGCCTGTGAACTTTATAATCGGACACACTGGTTTTTTTTTAGTTCTAAGCCACCAAACGGTTCTTTAAAACTTTTGAACTAGCGGACTATTTTGCAAATGCAACATAAGCTCCCAGAAAAAA